>UELV01164149.1:0-19070 GCA_900490015.1 Megastigmus stigmatizans
GTAATCAATTATCTGATGCTCTTGATCATAATAAGGATATCTGGAAGGAGATACGTAATCTCGGCCTCTTGCCAAAGAGCAAGGAGGAGTTACATGGTTTTACCCCGGATGAGCTTAACTCGCACTTTGCAGGTGTGTCAGTCGCACCCCATGAAGATATTGAGGATGTGATGGACATTATTTTTTCTGCTTCTGAAGATGAGTTTTCCTTCAAGCCAATTAATTAACGTAGTAGTTAAGTCTCTGCCAGTGTTGGGGAATTATATAGTTCGTTTATTCAACTCCTCCTTTGCTCAGAGAGTCTTTCCGGGTGCTTGGAAGAGGGCGCAGTTGGTTGCTTTAAAAAAGATTGCAGCACCCTCATCGACGTCGGATTTTCGTCATATTGCCCTACTGTATTATCTCTAAAGTACTCGAGACGATTGCACACTCCCAAATCTCGGAGTATCTCGCTGAAGTCAGCATTCTCGATCCTTTACAAGCAGGGTTCCGTCAACATCACAGTTCTCAGACAGCCCTGCTTAAACTGTCTGATGACATACGCCTAGGCATTGATAAGAGAATGGTGACCTTGCTGTTGCTTTTCGATTTCAGTAAGGCTTTCGATACTATCTCTCCTTCGAGACTGTTGAGCAGATTACGCGATCTCGGGTTCTCGAGGTCCGCACTCCTGTGGACTAAATCGTATGCAAGACCGTATTCAACGCGTGCTATCAAAAAATGGCTGTTCTTCATGGGTTGAAACAAATTGGGGTGTGCCACAGGGGTCGGTCCTCGGTCCTCTGTTCTTCAGTCTCTACATCAATGACCTCAAAGATCTATTTGATCGTCGGATCGTCAAGCATATACTATATGCCGATGACCTCAAAGTTTATCTGCAGACTTCTGCAGATGAAATTCTGGAGGGAATAGCTCGCCTGTCTGATGCGGCGCGGCTGATGTAGACGTAGGCGGGGCGCTCGTCTCTTCGACTCAATACTGGCAAGACCAAAGCTATAATGTTTGGTTCGAGAAAATATGTTAATGATTTAAAGGAAAAGGGATTGCCATGTGTTGACTTGGGGGGAGGGGCGCTTGTGCCATTTTCCGACGCAGTCGTGAGTCTCGGTGTTACATTAGATAGTAAATTAACGTGGAAACCGCAGGTAAATTGTTTAACTAAAAAAGTAAATAAAGCCCTTTACAGCCTGTGGTTTATAAGGGCATGTACTACCGAGACTTTACGTAGAAGATTGGTTGAAGCCTTAGTCGTACCCCATCTAGACTATTGCGCTGTAGTGTTGCTTGATGCGTCCGACGAGCAAAGAGCACATCACCCTCTATAGAGAGCTACTGGGCTGGGTTCGTGCTGATTCTCGAAGGAATTATTTTGCTGCAATTATTATGTATAAAATCCTTCGATTACATGAATCTCAATATTTGGCAGCTGTTTTCAGCAGGCATCAGCCTAGGAGCACTAGCAGGGGTGTTGCACAGGAACTTTCAATACCAAGGGTGCGCACGGAGGCAGGAATGAGAGCTTTCCAAATTCAATGTGCGCGCTTTTGGAACTCTCTCCCGGACTCTCTGCGCAACTTACCATCTTTGCGTACATTTAAGACGGCGATCTATCAACACCTGCTTAATCTTGATGCTTAACTCTGCCGCGGGCTGCACCTGTGATTCGTTATGCGTTTGATTTTGGTGACTTACACTACACACTTGCGTCAGAACTGCAAATTTTCTGTGTATTAATTTATTATGTTCTGTCCCATATACTTATTTTTTAGAAAGTATGAGTGTATTTGTTGGCGTGAGTGTGTGTGTGGTAGGATGAGTGCATGCGTGATTGTGTTGTAAAGTTTCTTTTATTTTTTTTTAAACAATAAGACTGATAGATATTGATCGCTCCTTTTTATTAAATTTGTTTATGTGTATTTTAATTAAGACGCTCTGTGATATTATTATATTTTAAGTTGTAACTTTTTGATGACTGCATTAATGTAAGACTGAATAAGCTGTGATATCATAGGAAGACTGAAAATGGACGATTGCGAAAACCAAAAAAAAAAATGTATTCTTCAAAGAAATATCTATATTGTATAAACACGTACATTTTGTAAATTATTACAAATAAACTTATCTCTCTCTCTCTCTCTCTCTCTCTCTCTCATCCAGTCAACAGACAAAGGTACTGCTCACTACTAATACAACGTGCCTTTTAAAGGGAGGCAGCTCGCGCACTTTTTCATTCCGTAGTTGGACGTCAAAGTTAGTATGGTTGCCTACGATTGTGTAAAGTTTGTGAGCGTTATGCTGCAGGCCTATAGGCTTGTAGTACAGAAGACTACCGACCGCGAAGAAGAAGTCAAGTGGATTAAAGTTGGCAATCAAAATTTAAGACTTTTACGAGAGCTTTTACGTAAAAGTAGTGAAAGTGTTCCTAAAAAACAAAAATATTTATCAACGATTGCGCTGCTAAAGGAGTCCAGAACAATCTAAAAGATTCTATCAAAAAAAGTAGTGCAGGGGTGCGTGAAAGACGCAGTGATAGAATAAAATGGCAGGATCTTGAATGCGCATTCAATCATCGCCTGAGGTCCGGAGTCATAACAAATCTAAAAAACTTGGATATTATTAGTTTTATGAAAGATGCATATGCTGCATTTGCTCCACAAATCAGAAATGTTCTAAGGAAAGAAGAGGCCTTAAAAGTGTATGCAGTGTTGGCAGCTGAATATGTGTTATTAAAGCTCGATGAAGAGACAGTTGAAATTAAAAATTTTAACACAAAAGCGGAACCGATCTTAACAACCACTAACTTGAAACAGTGGTTCTCTTTACATGTTGAACCCATTCAAAGAGATATGGAGGAGTTTCAAGAACGGGTTTCAGGCTGGTCGTTACGAACAATTTTGAATCTGTGTGTGCATATAAACAAGTACAACCTTATGCAAGGTAGTTCGAACATCGAGCTACCAGAGTAAATTAAAAAGAAGCATGCATTAATGTGGAAAATTTCGATGACGAGTGCCTCAAATGGGTGGTGTTATCAACTCTACATCCAGTAAAACACAACTCGGATAGAGTATTATTCTGTAAGCCATATGAAAACGACTTAAATTTTATGGGAAGTTTACCGTAAAACCTAAATAAATTAAAAAATTTGAAAGGCAAAATAATATTTCGGTTAACATTTACGTATCAAAAAAGAGTGCTGGAAAATTTAGAGTTACACCTCTCTACATAATATTAAACGTTAAACCGACTTTTATTAATCTATTGTTGCTGCAAAATTTCGATGTGGATGATGAGCATGAAGAGAAGGAGAGCAAAAAACTTATATATCATTATTTTTGGATTAAGGACTTATCTCGCTTGGTATCTACTCAACTTTCAAAGAAAAGAGCATAAACAATTTATATGCAATAGATGTTTACATTATTTTAGAAGTAAAGAAAATTTGGAGCTGCACGAGCAAGACTGCTCGACAATCAATAAGTGTCGAGTCAAGTTACCAACCTTAAAAAACAATATTTTACAATTTGAGAACTTTAAAAATAAAGAAAAGGTGCCGTTTGTAATTTATGTAGCCATTGAAAGCCTTCTGAAGCCTATACAAGATAGAAATACCTACCAAAAGCATGAGGCATTTAGTATTATATATTATTTGAAGTGTTCAAATTTAGGTTAGTATCACATTTTTTTATACAATTCTTAAATTTAATGTTTGAATTTTAGGGCTCTATTCAGATCTCTATTTAAAAACTGATGTTCTACTTTTGGCTGAGGTTTTTAAGAATTTCCGTGAAAGTTGCTTAACAACGTATGGGCTAGATCCTGCACACTACTATACAGCCCCTGGTTTTACTTGGGATGCCATGCTTAAATATACGAAAATTCATTTAGAGCTCTTAATCGATATTGATCAAGTCATGTTTATTGAACGTGGAAATCGAGGTGGAATTAGTCAGTGCTGCAATCGTTATGGCTGTGCAAACAATAAATATATGCAAATTTACAATCCGAATGAGGTGTCCAAGTACCTTGTGTATTTCGATGTAAATAATCTGTATGGCTTGGCAGTGGTTGCCCTATAGAGGTTTCGAATGGGATGAGGGTGACTTGAGTGTAGCAGAGAGGTTTCTCGTAGCAGATGGTTCTCATGTTAGCTATATTTTAGAGGTCCACATTTGGAGTATCCAGAAAACTTTTATGAAGCCCATGAAGACCTACCGTTCTGCTCGGAGCACAGAACACCACCGGGCTCATCGAAAATCAAGCTCATGACAACTCTGCACTCAAAGCAACGATACGTGCTTCACTACAGAAACTTGAAGCAAGCTTAAGCCAATGGACTTAAGCACATCAAATCACATAGAGATTTAAAATTCCAGTAGAAACTATGGCTAATGGAATATGTCGATCTAAATAGCAACAAGAGGATGGAGGCAAAGAATGAGTTCGAGAAGAACCTTTATTAATTGATGAATAATGCGGTATTCGGTAAGACCATGGAAGGACGGTATGGTGTCAAGGCGCTAATTGCAAAGCCAAACTTCCATAGTCGATCCATTTTAAACGAAAATTTTGTGGTAGAGCTCGAAAAATTGGAAGTTAAAATGAAGAAACCGATATACGTAGGTCTTTGTGTACTGGATTTATCAAAGACATTAGTTTACGATTTTCATTATGACTACATGCTGAAGCAATTTGGGAAAGTTTGCAAGCTGCTCTACACTGATACAGATAGCTTAATATATGAAATCCAAACTGATGATATATATCAAGTTTTGAAACAAGATATACAAAATTTTGACACTTCAGACTATCCGTTGGACAATGTCTTTGGACTACTACAAGCAATCAAGAAGATTGTTGGGTTGAGAAAGGATGAGTGTAATGGAAAAATTATGACCGAATTTGTGGGGCTTCGAAGCAAAATGTACAGCATCAAAGTTGAAGAACAAGATCATATGAAAAAAGTGAAAGGCATTAAATCTAATGTAGTTAAAAATACAATTAACTTCAATGACTACTTTGAGTATTTACATTATACTTAAACTAAATTTAGAGAACAGTGTGTTATAATGTATACATATACGGAAAGACAAACAAAATTAGCGCTAAGTCCCCACGACGACAAAAGGTGTTTATTGTTTGGTAAAACAGATACTCTATCCTGGGGGCATAAAACTTTAAACGTCGATGAAGTGTAATATAACTATGTTCATTGTAATATAACTATATTATTATGTGATATAGGATAATAAATAGTCTTTGTATATTTCTATAAATAGTTTATTTATTCATTTAATAATGATAGTGGACCTTACAAATTTGCCTTACTTATCCAACTATTGTGGGAACTATCAAATCCTAACCATTTTACATATATTTTATCTCCTCGGCACTTTTTCTACGACGTAAACATCTGAATATTTTGCTTTCAAGAGTTCTTGCTCATGGAAAACACCGGCAATTGACTGATCCTGATAGTCCTTTAGCTTGTATGTGACTGGATTGGTGGTTGTAATAACTTGATTTACAGTGAAAATTTCCGTTGACCAGTCGGGCGTGTAATCTTTCTCAAATACTTGTTTAATCTTGCTCACTCGCACTTTATCTTCAATTAGAATTTTACTCTCTTTGCTGTTTTATTTTTAGCGAATCGTTCGAGCACTATAGCTTCATTTCTGATACTAACATCTTTAGGCTTCATTCCAGTAGTGCGATGTTTACTGCTGTTGTAGGCAGCCAGCAAATCAGGTAGAGTTTTAAGCCGCTTATACTTGCAACGCAAACTGAATTGCACCCACATCTTGTTCTTGAGTTCGATTGAAACGCTCACAGATGAAAGCTTTAAGATTACTGTATGTAGAGTATAAATGCATATTGTAACGTTTCATAAGACTCTGAAATGTTGAGTTGTAGAATTCTTCCCTTCGATCGGTTTGCAGATTTTTCGGTGTACGATTAACCTCCTGACAGCAGTCCACGCATACTTGGAGAAGATATCAATGATTGTGAGCATGTATCTGTAGCCGTTGTTCTCGCGAGCATAAGGCTGCATCTCCATCAGATCAGCTTGCCAAGTCTCATCCAAGCCACGCACATTTCTTCCTAAGCGGCCATTTTATAGTCGATTGGTTTTCTGCCTAAAAAATTGTCGAAAAAAAAAATAATAATAACCAATAGCACTTTTCCGAAGTAAAATTGTCCGCTCTTTACGATTCTGAAGTTAGTATTTTGAAAATTCCATTGGAAAATTTCAAAATGGCGGTTTGAATTTGATGAAAAATCAGAAATACATTATAATAATCGACTATAAAATGGCCGCTTAGGAAGAAATGGGTTAAACTTCCGACGCGGATAATTGCGACGAGCAGGTTTATGAAGTTCTTCTACTAATTTCTGATGACTCATTGTTTATATAACCTTGTCACTTGGGATATTCAAATATGTTTTAGAGACTACGTATCACTTTAACTTTCTTTCGATAGAATAGTTTCTTCTAGGTCTCGTATTTTATTTTATTTCTATAATTTCCATTACTTTTTCAATTTCTTTTTGAACCGTTTGTTGGAGAGTTTCTAAATTGACTGCATCGCTTGACTGCTGAGGCGAGCTAATATTGCACAGTCTCCTGCTTTTCAAGTCGTACTGACCGTCAGTAGTGATCTTATAACCAATATCAGGTGGACCACGACTACCTTCAGATCGACCGAGCTTATGTCCGAACACATCGACGCTCATTTTGCTACTAATTTCGAAGTAAGTATACACTCAATATATAATGTTGGCTTCTTGCAGTTCCTCAATGATTGATCGAATCTAATTGATTCGATCAAATGATTCGACTTTTGACGTGGATTGGATTACCAGCTGTTCTCTCAGCCATCAGTAGTCGAAGGCGATCAACTAGCTCGTTCGTATCATCCCAATATACATAATTCATTTGCATGTTTTTTGTTGCAATTTTGTATTTTGGTAAAAGCCCGGCTCCACCGAACGATGCTCTTTTCTCCTTGCGAACTCCAAATACATTATCCAGGTAGCTCTTGTGATTCTGATGTATCATTTTTATATATTTACTCTCAGCTGAACTATCAGTCACTTCATCGCCATCGCTGTCTGACTTTGTTGATTTAAAAGTGGCATCCATTGTTTGTAAGGTATCATTAGGATCGAACAGAGCCGTCTTATTTACATCATCATTTTCATCATAATCATCATCACTATCACTAATACTTTTATTTATTGGTACAGCAGCAGCAGCAGTCACCTCCTTACTCATTGTTACACTCATCAGTAGGTGCAATGCATCCTTTTAGGTTTCAGCATCATCATGATTTCACAACGCCACGGTCGAGGTTTTATGAATACACTAATCAATAAGCTGCTACTCGAAATGCGTCTGCCAGAATATCAGTACTGCGGATCTCGTACTAAACTAACCAGACGTCTAGCTCGAGGTGATCCTGGAATCAATCCTCTCGATGCGGCCTGCAAGCAGCACGATACCGCCTACTCGCAGAATCGAGAGAACGTTGAGGCTAGAAACGCTGCAGATAGAGTACTTGCTGAAAAAGCTTGGCAACGAGTTTTGGCTAAAGATGCAAGTATGGATGAAAAGGCTGCTGCATACGCTGTAACGAATACCATGAAACTGAAATCAAAATTGGGTATGGGTCTGAAGAAGAAGAAGAAAATCACATTGGCTAAGGTAGTCAAAGCCGCTTCCTCAATTCCAAGTAAGAATTCTAGTATAGTTATTCGCACTGCTCTGAAGGCTACTCATCAAGCTGAGAAAAAGGCTGGTGGCAAGCAGAATGTACGCATGCCACGTATACTGCCAGTCCCATCGAAAATTCGAGGATTCTTACAATTTCTTATACCAATATTTGCTGGTTTAACTGCAACAGGTGCACTTGCAGGTGGTGCTGCTGGCATAGTGAAAGCTGTGAATGATGCCAATGCTGCCAAACCACAACTTGAAGAGAACCAGAGGCATGATAAAAAGATGGAAGCTATTGCTCTCAGCAAGGAAGAAAGGCTATGGTATTTATCTTAAACCCTACCGTGGACAAGTTTTGCAGGAAAAAAAAACTTCAAAATAAAATTGCCTAAACGAGCACTGACAGACGTTGATTTACTGAAGTATTCCAAGCTTTTCAAAATTTCATACTTTCGTGGAGTGGACCGAAATATCGAGAATCAGCCATTGTGAATCTTGATAATGATAGTGGACCTGGCACTCACTGGGTGGCCTATCGAAAAAGAGGTAAAGATGTTGTGTATTTCGATAGTTTTGGTGATTTACGGTCACCCTCCGAGCTTATGGACTATCTCCAAGTTGCGTGTGTCAAGTACCATTATGAAAGATATCAAGACTACAATTCATACAATTGTGCCCATTTTTGTTTGCAATTCTTGTGTAGAAAAAAAATATATAAGTGTATGTAGCAGCTGAAAAGGGTCAGTCTTGTTTGTGGTGTCATGGGAGATTCATTTACGTTGAGTCTGTCTGGAACGTCATCTGTGCTAAAAACTCAACACTTTTCCCCCATTGAACTTTCAACAAATAAAAGTTATACTCTAGGTCTTGTAGAGCTTTTAACCTTCAATTCAATACGCAATATTGACGAGGGTAATAATCGATTCTACATAGGTTAAAAAGTGCTCATTTTACCAACAGGTAGTTATGAGATTGAAGATATCGAGAGCTCTGTGCAGAAAGCCCAAAGACATAACGATTACCATCAAATCCAACAACAACACTTTTCGTAGCGATATAAAGTGCAGTCATATGATTGATTTTCGATCCGCAGGCTCTATTGATAGATTACTGGGGTTTACTCTAGGTACTTTAGCTGACAGTATCGAACATAATTCAGACTTACCTGTAGCCATTCTCAAGGTCAACGCCTTGCGCATCGAATATAATATAACAACTCGTGCATATATAAACAGTAAAAAAGTGTACACTATACACGAGTTTTTTTCCGGCAATACCACTAGGCTATAAAATCATCGAGATTTCATCGCAAGTCATTTACTTACCAGTCAATAACAAGACAGTTGCGAATCGTCGATCAAGACGGAGATTTAGTCAATTTTCGAGGTGAGGTCATAACAGTGTAATCAAATAAACTTTATAATATGGGTATTGCGTATAATACGAAGATTGCTAGAGGCTATATTAACAGCGTACCCTGTCGTCAAGCAGTCAGTCGACAACGGGTAGTGAAACAGCTAACACCTCAGAACGTGCTGTTTCTCAAGAATCTCGGTATAAGAGTCGTAAATTCTGCTGCAATAAAATAACTTGTTATATACATTTTTGCTGTATTCAACGACAAAATGGAAGAGATCCTAAGTATAGAATTACTTGTAGCATATGACGAATTTATTGCGCATGTATTTCATAATACGCATCAGCCCTATAACTCGTCAGGTTTCAACAACAGCGATGAGATTCGCATATCCATACAACATCAAGATCTCTGCCTTCTACGCTCACACAGTTCGCTGCATGTGTATGGGAGATTGCTCAACGCAGATGGCACCGTCGTTATCAATATAAAGCTAGTCAACAACGCCATCTGTCATTTATTTGAGGAAATTCGTTAGGAGTTGAATCCTATAGAAATCAATAGATGTAAGAACGTGTGTCTGAGAAGCCTTACGAAAGGTTTACTATCATTCAGTCCAAGTCAGAGCTTTCTTGGAGAAAGCGCTGGATGGCTTGATATCAAGGAGGCTTAAAAACTAGATAATAATGACTACTTTGATGTATTCATACCGCTGAGTATGTTTTTAGGCTTTGCGGAAGACTATCGTAAAATTGTGACCAATACAAAGCATTAGCTCATTCTCACAAGATCGAAGAATAATTTGAATGCGGTTGTGCAAACTCAAGCTACTGGTCAGCAAGGTTTTGAAAATTTTCAAATTGATCTAAAAAGAGTTGAGCGGTTAATACCTTATGTCATGATGTCTGATCAATGCAAGATACGCTTACTAAGCTATATAGAGAAGGATATATATATATATAGCTATGAGCTTCCGTACTTGGGAATTGTATGAGTATTCTCTACTACCCTCAACCTTAAAGCATGTTTGAACTGTTAAGACGTCAAATCAGTTGGAGAAATCATGTTTCGTCGTTGTGGGCTTACAAATGAATCGCAAGGGGCAGAAAGCGATGCTTCTGCTCCTGGATGAACTTCATCATTTACGTAATGAGGTCGACATGCGTATGGATTAAGATCCATCTTAGTAATCAGCTTTCTGACGCTCTTGATCATAGGAAAGATATTTTGAGGGAAATGCGTAATCTCGGCCTCTTGCGTAAAAGCAAGGAGGAGTTGCATGGTTTCACCCCGGAGGAGCTGAACTCTCACTTTGTGGGTATGTCAGTCGCACCCAACGAGAATATAGATAATGTAATGGATATTATACAGTCCGCATCTAATGATGGTTTTTCATTTCAACCTGTTTCATTCCCAGATGTAGTTCTCGCCATATCTCATTTCTCATCACAGGCGAGGGGTGCGGATGATATACCACAGAGTGTTGTAGTGAATGCTCTGCCAGTGTTGGGGAATTGTATAGTTCGTTTATTCAATTCTTCTTCGTGGGTTGAGACAAATTTAGGCGTACCACAGAGGTCGGTCCTCAGGCCTTTGCTCTTCAGTCTCTACATCAATGACCTTAAAGACCTCTTTGGTCGTGGGGCGGTCAAGCGCATTCTATATGCCGATGACCTCCAGATTTATCTGCAAGTTCCTGTGGCTGAACTTCTGGGGGGCATAGCTCGCCTGTCCGATGCGGCACGATTGGTGTCGATGTGGGCCGAGCGCTTATCCCTCCGGCTCAATACTGGCAAGACCAAAGCAATTTTATTTGGATCTCGTAAATACATTAATGATTTGGTCAAAATGGGATTGCCAGCCATTGACATGGGGGGTGGAGTGCTTGTGCTTTTTTCCGACGCCGTCGTGAGCCTCGGTGTTACATTAGACAGTAAATTAACGTGGAAACCGCAGGTCGATTGTGTAACGAAAAAGTCAATAAAGCCCTTTACAGCCTGCGGTTTATAAGGGCATGTACCACCGAGGTATTGCGCTGAAGGCTGGTTGAAGCTCTAGTATTACCCTATCTTGATTACTGCGCTGTGGTGTGTCTTGACGCGTCAGACGAGCAGAGAATTAGGCTACAGAGACTGAATAACGCATGTGTGCTATTTATCTACGGTGTTAGGAGGGATGAGCACATCACCCCCTATAGAAACGGCTGGGCTGGTTGCGCGTTGAGTCGGAGGATGTATTTTGCTGCCATTTTAATGTATAAAATCCTTCGACTTTATGAACCAGGGTATTTAGCGGCATTTTTCAGTAAACACCAGTCCAGGTGCGCTAGGTGGGGTGATGCACACGAACTCTCCGTGCCAAGAGTGTGCACGGAATCTCGTATGAGATCATTCCAGGTTCAGTGTGCGCGCTATTGGAACTCTCTCCCAATAAGTCTGCGCAACCTTCCATCTTTGTGCGGATTTAAAGCGGCGGTCTTTAAACACCTCCTCGAGCTCGATCCCTAGTCAATCAGAGACGGAGCCTGTGATCTTGGTGCGCCAAATATATTTTAGACTTACACCCACACAGGGGACAGACAGATGGGTTTTCTTTATGTTAATTTATTTTGTTTTGTCCCCTATACATCGTTTTTAATTGTGTGAGTGTATTTATTAGTGTGAGTGGGTGCATGTATGAAATGAGTAAATGCTTAAATTTTAGAATATTTGTTTGATTGATAGATATAGACCACTTTGATTTACCTTGTTTGTTTGTATTTTAAATAGGAGGCTCTGTGATATTACTAAATATTTTAAGACTGATTTTTGTATTAAATGTTAACTTATGCTGTGATATCATAGATAGTAAGTAATTAAGTGCAATATTATTATATAGATTAGTGGAAAAGAAGACTATATTTTATAAAATGTAAAACCATATGTATATGGTTATTATTCAATTTTCTATTAAATTGCAAATAAACAAATATCTATCTATCTATCTATCTCTCGGATGTTCTGACGGTTGACTGGTGCCGACGTTCCGCATTTCTCACGTTCATCCAAAACTGCTATCATCCTTGGACCGCTCGCCCACGCGGGTGCTGTTTTTGAGGTTCTGATCAGCTTATCTCGAGTGACTGATTACCTGCAATATTTTTGCAAATCTTTGAGGTAAGGTACACAGCGCGGTCGTGAAATTTCCGTGAACGAATTTAATCGCTTTGCTAATCCGCGAGTACCGATTTTCGGCCCGGTCAGTTGGGACCACTGTTCTCGCCCTTTGTGGCAACCTTCAGACACCGGTCACCTTGCGATTTTTCCGCGAGCTTCTCGGAAAATCTTGATGACCGACTGACCCCTGGGTCAGCCTTACATTGCGCGCACCAGATGGCACCAGGAGTTCCACCTCGTACTCGCCTTACATGACGAGGCATAGGTGCCCGGTCTGCTCCGGAGAGGTGTCCCGCAAGTCTGGGCCGGTGGTCCTTTGCATCGTCTACAACAACCGTCTGCACGTGTCCTGCTGCGACGTAGCGTGGTTCGTATCGTCCCACGAAGTGCGCTGTTGCACTCCGTCACCCGCACCACAGCAGGACGCGCCTACTGATCGGCTCCCGCTCGCAGATGGACCCGCACGCGTCTCCGGCGCTCCCGCCTCATCAGCCGTCATCAAGGCTGAAACCACTCCCGTTGCCAACATTGTTTTATCTAAACGCTAAGCCTCGCCCCTTTCGCCATCTCAGAAGCAGGTCGCTAAGCTTCTTCGCTCCCGCTCCCGCTCTCGCTCATCAGGCTCCGGCAGCCCACCTTGCAGCCCGGTCACACCACCCTCTGCTTCGAACGCGATGTCCGGGAATGCGCCAGACTGGTTCGCCGCATGGGCGGTCGGCCAAGACACTAAACTTTCTTCAATCCAGAACGACGTCACGGCCATTAAACCCGACATTCACAACCTCCAGTCGAGTGTCCAGACACTCCACTCGAGCGCCGAGTCAGTCTGCTTTCTGAGTACAGTGAAAGCCTCCAACAGCGACGTGTCCCCTGTACGTTTGTACCGACGATACAGTGCGTCACGTTTTCTGTATAACTAAGCTAACTCTGCATCAACCCACGGTGGTCCGCCCTTTTCCGGAACAAATATTTTAATGGGGGCTAATGTATCAATCACCGCCGTGAGATTGTTGCAGAGACAATCCAGTGCGAGTTCAGTGTCGACGACCGCAGCATCGAACGGTGACCAGTCACTGCTTGAAAGTTGTGCAGTGAGTAAATTAAGGCATATATTCTTAAAATCTCTATATTGAAAAGAATTCACTGGTGAATCCTTGTTAGAGTAAGCAATTGTAACTTCGACGAGTCACTGAGCGCGTCGCGGCTGTCGAGCTCAAACCAGCAACGAGCGGGCCCGTGCGCTTTAGAGGCAGAGAAGATTCGGATACCTGCGAGATCCTCCTCTCCGGTATTCCGAACGATATCACGGATGCTCACCTCATCATCGCGAGTGTTTTCATTGCGCTCCAGTAGCCGCTCCTCGTAGGCTCGATTGCCGACACCCTTGAATGCCTCCCGGCTAGCGGCCGCGCGCCTTTATCTACTACGACCGCCTCCGGCTCTGCGCCGAAGCACGGCACCCGTGCGCTCGTAATCAGGCTCGCCTCGCCTCAGAATCATGACCTGGTCCTGTCGCGCTCCTCACGGCTGAAGAATCTCAGCTGCGACTCGATTCTGGGTTCTGGCGGCTCGGCGCAGCTTTTTATACGTGCACTTTGGCCGAAGGAGGTACACTAACTTCTTAGACGCGCCCTGCAGGCGTACAAGCGCCTCAATTCGTATTGACTCTCTCTCTAAATCACACCGCTCTTCTTTTCGTGGTTATGTATAGGCGCCCGCACGCCACCTATCTAGATGAATTTTTCGACGTCCTGGTAAATTTGGCACCGGCCTATAGGGACGTGATCATCACGGGAGATTTCAACATCAATATAGCTGTCGCGGACTCAGCCTCTTCCTACCTTCACGAGAGCATAGACGCTCTCTCGCTCTTCTTGGTGTCGTCGAAGCCCACTCATCACACCGTATATCGCGACCGCCCCTCGCACACCTGGGTCGACCTCTTCATTATAAACAATCACTCTTCTCTTCTTTCATATACTAAATCTTTCTCTCCTTTCGTTGCCAGCCACGACTTTATTTTTATTTCATTTAAACTTTCAATACTGACAAAAGTCTGCAAAATCATCTTCACGCGCTCTCTAGGCACGCTTACTCCTGATCGCCTGGCTTGCAGCCTACACACACACTTCGACTCACGTTCCTTGGCTGACCCGATCCAGTACACATCTATTGATATACCGCATCACGCGCCCTCTCATGAGTTTTCAGTCTCTTTTGCGAACTCGCTCACCTCTACTCTCACAGACTGAATCGTGGTCTCTTTTGATGAGGTTGCCCCTCTTCGTTCTGTTTCTCTCTCAAGCTCACGCAAGCCGTGGGTAACTCACGACATCCGTCTCCTCATGCGCGAGCGCGAGAAGCTCTATCGCGTGGCCTGACGCTCGTGCACCTGATGCCAAGACTAAATGGCGCGAGCTTCGACGGATGGGTGTCTCGAGCACCCCTCGAGCTTCGCCTTTCGTATACTTCACAAACTCGGATATAAACAGGCACTACGCCAGTGTTGCCTCAGATGCAATGCTTCTTACACGTGCTATTCTCCAGAGGCTTTCGCTGGCGTCGCCTACTGCCCCCGCTGAACAACTGTTCAGATTCATGCCAGTTTCGCAGCGTGAAGTCTCTCTGGCCATCGGTAGGTCCACCTCCAAGGCCTCGAGTCCGGCCGACGTCTCAGCGGAAATGCTCAAAATGGTGGCTCCCACCCTTGAATCTGAAGGCGTTCGACCCAGTGAAACTCTTCATGTGTTCAGACCCCTCTCTTGCCTGGTTTTATGCCTATCTTCACGATCGGATACAGGCAGTGGTAGACGAGGGTGGCTCGACCTCACAATGGGTGAGGGTTATGGCCGGCGTCCCGCAGGGGAGCGTCCTTGGACCACTCCTCTTCATCGTTTTCATAAACGACTTACCCTCCGTTCTGAGCGTCGCACGGCATATTATTTTCGCCGACAACACCCAGATCTACCACTCCTTCTATCCCTCCGACCTCCAGACGGGGTTCGCGACAGTCACTCGTGAAGCAGAGGCAGTGACCGCCTGGGCCGCTGACAATGGTCTATCTCTCAACCTCGGGAAGACGCAGGTGACGCTCATTGGCAGCAAGGCTTTCATTTCTCGCCTCCGCCTTGACAGCATTCCCAAAGTCTCTCTTCTCGGGGTCTCTCTCCCATACGCCTACCGTGCAAAGAATCTTGGTGTCATAATTACCCTCACTCTCAACTGGACACCGCACGTGAACCAAGTTCTACGTCGTGTCTACTGTTCTGTTCGTATTCTCAAATTCTATAAACACGCCCTTTCCATTCCTCTGAAGAAGAACTTAGTTGAGAGTTTAATCTTTCTGCATTTTGACTATGCGTGCGCTATCTACCACGATCTTGACAAGACGCGCAGCATTCAATGCGCTCTTAATGCGTTTGTGCGCTTCGTATGCGGCAATATCCCCCGGATGGGAGATGCCACTCCGCACCGCATGAGCCTCGGCTGGCTCACTGCAGCCAAACGACGAGAGTTCTTCATAAGCTCTCTGGCGTTCAACATCTTGGCGTATCGCAACCCGACCTATCTCGCCGTCAATTTCACGCGTTTGAACGTTGACGTGTGCACGCGCTCTTCCAGTCGTCTTCCTCCTAGGGTCCTCACGTAATCCACGCTTAGAACCGAGGCCATGCGGCGATCCTTTATCATCGCGTCCAATCTCTTAAATCATCTGGGGTCTCTGGAGTTCGACCCGGATCGTGTGCCTAGCTTCAAAGTCAACTTCATTACCCACCTTCCAGCACGCGACCGAGCCGATTGGAACGCACGAGTGGAGGTTGAGGGCCTGAGTGTGGACGGCTGAGGTGAGCGACATCTGAGGACATCAGTAGAGCCAGAATTCCAGCCCACGACATCGAGCTTCAAGATACAGTAATCTCAAGAGACTGCATCTCTCACGTTTTCTTTTCTTTTAGGTTTCTTTCATTTTTCTTTATCTATTTTCAATTATTGACATATTTTATTTCAAATTTTATTTACAATTGTATCTAGTTTCCTTTTTTCATTATTCATAGACAGTATAAACGGGTCTTAAATTCAAAGTCAAATTTAAATTTATATACTGTTTGTTTTTATTTTTATTTTTAAAATATATATTTTATTGTTTTTGTTATGTATTATTTTACTATGTTGTTTTTCTTTTTTATAATAATTGTGCAAATGTATTATGCAAATAAGCCAAATGGGGTAAAACCCCACGGTCTCCAATAAAACCATTCTACATTCTACATTCTCTCTCTCTCTCTCTCTCTCTCTCTCTCTCTCTCATGATGCATTATTCGGTATCTGCGCAGCTTAACTTCTAGAACCTTCTAGAATATTCTAGAGAACTTGCGACATCATTTGCACCTACATGTCTCGACCAATCACATCACTCGGCTGCACAGGTGTGCAAAAAGACGAGTGTGGGGGGGAGATAAGCAAAACCGGTCTTGCTTATCTACTAATTAAAATTAATGTCAAAAAATTGACATTAATTTTAATTTAGTTGACAAAGCTATTTCTCTCTCTCTCACAATAACTTTCATAAACAAAATTTAAATATTCTATGAAAGTATCTTACGTTAAATGACTATCCTAGTGAATTTATCGACATAAATAAAAACAAAATAATTAACCATATATCGGACAGGATTAATATTAAAGTTGAATAAATAACAGGATTACTATTAATCTGCAAAAGAGTGACTGCATTAGCATAAATAGATCCATTTCTGCTGCTAATACTTTTATAACATTAGGTAAGGACCCCATTGATAGATTAAAAGTCCCAAATATTGTTTACAAAATAGGTTGTTGCGATTGCAAGGCAATATACATTGACATAACTAAAAGGAAATTGGATGTACGTGTCAAAGAGCATAAAAAAGATGTTGAAAATTTGAATGATATGTTGGCATTGGCTATGCATGTTTATGAGACTGAACACTTAATCAATTTTGACAAGGTTCGTATATTGGATAGAGAAAAACATTGGAAAAACGCGAACTTTTAACCAAATTCAAAATACTCAATTTTTTAAAAGATCATAAAAAGACATTATGCGCACACTCATATGTAGCTGGGGTTTCCCAGCCACCTGTGCGGTCTGACTTGACTGCACACGCGCACACCTCTGTGCTTGGTCGTCTCTCTTGCTACTGACTAGTATAAACAGGCGGCTTTCCCTCTTTCCACTATTACAGTAATTTATCCCCTCTGTCTTTATCAAATTTTAATCTCACACTGTGAGTGTATAGTCCATAAATTCAGATGCAGCTAAGAATTTATCTATATTAAATCATTTTAAAGTACTCAGTCTTTCTTTTTTAATTATCAGTTATTCTTAGAATTTTTCACTCTAACCGATGCTGTAGAGACTATTATTTTATTTAACATCCTGTATAAGCTGCTGCACAACTTAAAAATTTAAAACCAGCTTATAAATGCATCCATTCAGTTATATACTTCCACGTACAATCAACATAAGAATTAAAGTTACATTAAATGTATTAATATTCAGAACAATTTTGTCAATAATCAGTTATATTACCGCTACGTTTGCCCTCTCTCATGATGGCTAATACATCAGCCATGGACCAGATGAGAAAATGGGGATGACATTTCGATGGAAAGGACGCACACTTCTTAAAACGAGTAGAAGAGCTAATATTCGCCTATCAATTCACAGAAGAGTAGCTATTACGAGGTTTTCCCGAGCTGCTAAAAGGAACTTGGGCAAAAGAAATTTAAGTGGCGAAACCACCATCCATGACTTATATTTCATTTACCACACATGATGAGCTATTCTCACTGGACATCTATTTATTTCATAAGATTGAATGAGAAAATACTACCGTCGGCATTAGCGAAACCCCATGTATACCAGAAGGCGGTTGCGCTAGCGGATTATGTACATAGCCCTGATAAGGGCTGTCTGGTACGTCTTTGTACATCATGTAGCCCTCATGAGGGCTATTTGATATGTCTTCTATTCATTCTCTTTTTTTACACTGTATCGAGTTCTCTTCTTCAAAAGATCTGTGCAAAGAGTGTCTTTTACGCTTTTATCTCTTCTTTGCGTATCTCTCTTAAGCATACAACAAAAGCCCGCCATCATATTCTCGTCTCACCTGTACAGATTCCATCACCTTTATGTCTTGGTGAAATGCGATGTTGAAGCAGCACAGATGCGTCTCAATCAGATAATTCGTCGTGTCTCCAGGTGGATGGATGAGCATGGCCTCGAGTTGGCGGTCGCGAAAACCGAGGTCGTACTTATTACGAGGAAACGTATCCCTAAGATATGTGACTTTAAAGTGCAGAACGTGACAGTCCGAACCAAGTCAGCAATGAGGTACCATCTATGAAGCGTTCTTTCACAAAGTGATTCTGGATTATCTCTGGTAGTTTGCGAATTTTCTGATTTTTCGCACACTTTGTGTGAGAGAATTCATAGCAGCATTTTCTTTTCTTTTCGTCGCGGACGTGTTATCCTGTTATTGGATTCGCTGAAGAAGTGTGGGCTTTTGAAAGTATAGTTCCTTGGGTTTATCGTATATGGATGAAAGATTATTCACTTGTATATTCAAAAATCTGATCTCTCAAGCAATGTAAAAAAATTCCAAACAGAAAAGCATCACAAATTTCAAAAAACAAAGAATCAGAATCAGCTCGTGAATATGACGATTCAGATTTAGATTCCGAAGAGGATGATGAGTTCGTTGTAATACCTGATCCAGACAACGCAGGCTCTGAGGGAGATTCTGAGTCAGATGATGAGAATTTGGAGGAAGAAATTTCAAAACCAACCGTCTCATAC
>UELV01164152.1:0-14838 GCA_900490015.1 Megastigmus stigmatizans
ACACACACACACACACACACACACAGTGTGT
Source organism: Megastigmus stigmatizans (assembly GCA_900490015.1). Classification (NCBI taxonomy): domain Eukaryota; kingdom Metazoa; phylum Arthropoda; class Insecta; order Hymenoptera; family Megastigmidae; genus Megastigmus; species Megastigmus stigmatizans. Next base: position 32 of record UELV01164152.1, read on the forward strand.
AGAGACGACAGAACACCGACGTTGGCTGCTGCGTGTGCTGCTGCTGCTACTGTCCCGAGCTTTGACATACTGGAATCGTACTTGTTCGTTCTCTCTCTCTCTATCCTTTGCTTTTCATTTCGATGGATCGAAAACAAATGTAGCGGGAAATTCGCTGGCGCATTGAATTTGTTTGTTCACCTGCGTGGTTTGGACAAAAAATGTCACTAATTGGTTATTTGCTACTCGTGGAAAATAACATATGATTTTCTATTTCGTTCCTTTTATTCGATTTCTCTGGATTTCGTTCGACGCATGATGAAAAAAAAACTGTTAATAAGTGGATCAAGGTCAATGTAGCACTTTACTTTTTGTAAATATTTTCACTTCGTTTACTCTCATCGGTAATTCTATTAATACTATTACTTACATTAAGTAAAATTGGTCGATTCTAATTCAGTAGCGATTCACGATGTTTTAAATACGGTTCAAGTGTAGCACATGTTTTTGGAGAGCTCGAATCCGGACAGAAAGGAAACTGCCCGTTAGTCTGAATGACTATACGTTTGCTTGTACTACGCTAAATATACATCAAACATGGCGAGCCATTTGGATAGTGAATTAAAATAAATTTATTTGCGCCAAGCCATCCTTCTTCGCACACGTTTCAATATTTAAATGTTAATGTAAATCTATTAGTTAAAATTACAATTTCATGTGCAAAGTATATTGCACGTAACTGTAAAATGTAAATGTATCCAAAATATACAGTCTAAATGGAAGTATAATAGTGAAAGGGCGATAAAACAAAGAAAATTTTATTTGAAAGTAGTTTTTTTTAAATTTTGGTTAAATAAATAATTAATTTAAAAATAGTGGCTCGTCAAAATTTTAAATAATGCACGGAATTTTCGTGGAAATTATTAAAATGATTAATAAATATTTATATTTTTTCTTTTACAAGTCGATAATGTCAGTCTCATATCGGACAACGTTCGAGGGCTTCAAAAAATACAATTTTTCCGCTTTTTTTTCGAATTCGCATGGTGTACCTTTTGAAAATAACGAAATAACATTGTTTCCTGTAAATTCTTCTTCCCGTTAATGCTTTATAGGAAATAATTTTGTTATATGAGTTTTTAATATTATGTTACCTTCCAAAGTTACGTTAAAAACATTTCGTTCCATACATTTTTCATGTCATTAAATACGTAACAGAAATACGTGACTGTTACATCAGTATGTATAAATGTTGCTTTTTCCAGTTGAGTATTTCCCACTTCAATTTTTTGCTTTCTTCCCTGTATATCTAACCATTCGTTTGGATTTTCGCCCAATAGCTGCTTCATGCGTTCGATTTCTCCTATCATCCTTTCCTTCCTTTTTGGATACTGCCGCTGCCACAGATTTATAGTTTCACTAAAATGAAAATCGAAATACCCTGAGCGTTTAATATTTACTAAATAAATGTATGTTATACGAAAACTTTCCATATTTTTAAATATTGTTGTATCGTAGGTGAAAAACGTAGAGATAAACGATATAAATTATACTTGCACGTGTGCTGAAAATGTATACCTAAATGAAACTGTACACCCGTCCTCTTCGAATTAAAATATATAGCAGTTTTCCAGGTACCAAGACAAAATCTATTGTCAGGTATTATTTTCTTGATCAGATTTAATCCTCAAAAAAAGCATCACGAAGGAACTTTGAGAACGTAATAAAATACATTTTCTCATACCGTGAATCCTTCGATTCGCGTTACTGGATTCGATGTAATTATATCTGATGGATTCTGCATAACATATTGTAATACCACAATGGATGTTCATTGCCATATAAGTTTCGTTTAAGAAGTATGATAATGAATACCCACAAACAAGTAGTTTTCAAATTCCAACAACCAAATTATTATTTGGCATACAATAAATACATTCGTATATTTATTTATATTACATTTTACGCTTAAGTATATTTCCAAAATTAATGTTACATAAAATTATGAAGACTTAGAGAAAAGAAGTATCTATTCAATGATCAAGCAGAAAGCATGCTGTGGAAAACATTTGCAGCACCGCTTATATCATTTCGTAAGCAAAAAAGAAAAGCGAAGTGTTTGCACGCATGGTTTTGAATTACGAGGAGTGAAAACTTCTCGTGCAACATCTCGAGAATGCTTGAACCGCAGCTCGAAATACTAGTAGGCCATGTGGCGAGCCAGTTTTTTTTCTTCTATTATTCGCATGAGAAATTCTCGAGAGCTAATTGCTGCTGCTCACTCTCTTCCTCTCTCTCTCTCTCTTCCCCTTTTCCATCCTCTTTCTCCATCTTCATTCTTCCGTTTTCTTTTTTTTTTTTCAGAATATTTATCTTCGCGATGAATACGACGTTTCTGAGGATTCCCAACTGCTGGGCGATAGTTCTTATTTTTTTCCAGTCACGATACAGCCGGCGGAGAATTGATTAATCGAGAGAATCCCGCGAAGCGGCGGCAAGAACGGCCAGAGAGACTCCAGGAAATTTCCAGAAGATTGAATAATGCATGTATGTATACGCGCTTGAGAATGTAATACACGCGCGCGAAAAAGGAAATACATTTGTTACGCATGTCAGGGCCTATTCAAATCTTGAACACAGTAACAGATGGATGATTTTATTTCTAATGATAAGCTGTAGTAGGATGAAACTTTCAGGGCGAAAATTGGATTCGATTGCTGGGCAATCTAGTTTTTCATTAAACCATACACCAATGCATATGTGCATAATTTGTTATAAGTTCTTAAATTATAAAAATTTGCATGTGGAATAAAAATAAAGAAATTGAATCTTCTTTAAACAAAGGGAAAAGGGTATTGTAAGTATATTTATAAGGGAAAATCTACACTTTTAATTTCGTGACCCGCTTCGTGAGTACTAGCTTTCCATGAAACCTAATTTCTAGTTCCATTAGCATTAACTATATTTTCTAGTTTTACTTTCCTTCCATACATTGTTAACAATAGTAAAGTATTCAATAGGTTTTAAAGAAAATTTTTTAAAAGCTCTGAAAGAAACAAATATCACTTTTATAGTTATCATCGATGTCGAAAAAAGGCTCATCGATGTGCCTTTTTTAGAAAAACATTTTGACTGTAAAACAAAGCTTTTCCGAGCTGTCTTATTAATCTGCCATTAATACTTTTTACATCGAGAGTTTTTAAAATTGCAACTAAATACCTAAAATTGTTAAAAAATTCATATTTCGCAATGGTATAGCAATAATTTTTTCTAATCTTGGTTGTAAAGTTGTAATTTTATGTTATTTTGATCAAATAAAACAATGCATCAGTTAACATGTACATATAAAACATTTACAAACATTACAACTTTTACTCTTGTCAACATTTATAAAATTTACGGCATAAAATGTCACATGCTGTTCTTATATAAAAAAAGTACTGTTAAAAAATCGATACGGCTTTGGAAATATATTCATAAATGATATACTAACTTATATGGGAAAGGATTTCGATGTGCTCTCAAATATAATATTTTTTTCATGCAATCTTCTTTGAGCTTCTCCATGAAAGAAAAAAATATTATTAGTAGTAAATTCTTTTAATAGCTCGAGAGAAGTTTTCATTCGACTGGAGAAGTGAATTGTGCAACTTTTCAATGAAATAACATCAAGCAATATCTCAACAGCATTCTGTAATTTAATTTTAAGAAAGCTAATAAAGTTCAATATTAAAAAATAATTTTATCGGAAACGCAATTTGTATTTATATTTATCGTAGTAATTGTATTTGATTGTAATGGAAAATTGAAACTTACGTTGGCAATTGTTGGAATAAAATATATATTTCGAGACCAGTGTTAATCTGCAATTTTTTTTATAACAGTTTACAGAAAAATCATTCACTTAGCGTGAATCGGGTTTTATATGAATATTAATTTTAAAAAATTCGGTCACTGACTTTAATTTTTATCAAATAACGATGAACATTGATTCGATCGATTAAAAGTATAACAAAAATTGTCTACGTATGCTGGCAAAATGTTTCGATTTTTTGCACTTGTCTTGCAATTAAATCAGGCAAAGAAACAATAAAGTAGAAATTTCTGCACGCAACTTAGTTTGTATGCCTATTTTCCGTCATCCAAACTTGCACAATAAACATCACTGTTTTTAATCTTCGTAATTGATCGATTAAGCTACACCAAGCGAAAATCTGTATCGTGACCAAACGGCATTTTGGTTTGTATACGGTGAAATTTTATTTGGTGTGCCACGTCAATAGTTATTCGAGTGCGTAGAAAGCGGGAAAAGATAGAAGGGAGAAAAGAGTCTTACGAACAAACGAGTTCCATCCGGGCTAAAGCAGCTTTTCGAGATCGGCACGCGAATTCCCAATTGGCACATCCATATACCGGCCGCACACATCTCCAAGAGATAGGAAAAATAGGTACATAGAGAGCGATTTATTTGTCCTGCGCGGCACAGGAGAGGAAAAGAAAGAAAGAGATAGATACTCCCCATGCTGTATTGAAAATTTCACCCTCTCAGATGCATATATATAGCGCGTATCGCTCGGCACTATTCACTAGCCGAGGAAAATCGATTTTTGATCCTGCTTGGATAGCTACTGCACACGCGAAAGTGTTTTCTTCCGGCTGCGTTATTACACGCCGGCGACATTGCGTTCTATACGCAAATATATATATATATATATGTATATTTACGTATTATATATATATATGTGTGTGTGTGTGTGCGCGCGCGAAACTTCAGCGCTTTTCCTCCGGGTTTGTACGCGCATATATGCATGCGAATGATAAAACGCGCGCTGGAAAGTCGGTTCTTGTGGCTGTTGGGCAACGACGAGGCGATACGCCGAACAAGTTTCCACGATCGAGTAAAGGTCGCTGATTGTGTATATTATACGCTTTTGTCAACTTTCGCAAAAAGATTGTTGTGGATGAAATTTTTCTTAATAAATATTAAAATTGTTTGAAAAATTTCTTGAAACAATTAAAGGAAATGTTTCGTTATGAATTTTAGCATTTTATTACTGCCGAAGTGACAATATAAGGCTGGCAATAATGAAAATTTTTTAGAATTTGAAGTAATTGAATATAATATGTTTCACTTTTGTCTTTACGAGAGGAGCTCGAGAATTCTGGACTAATGAATCGAAATGAAAATAATTTGCAGCATAGCTGGAGCAGTGAATAAATTCTCCACGCACTTCTCGCGAATTTTCATTTAATTTCTAATTTTGAACATAGCGAAATTAACAATTAAACGATGTAATGCAGTTTAGCGTTAAATTACTTTTTCATAGCCTGAGATAATATGGTTATCGTGTCAGTGTAGATTTAATGGACAATTAATGCAATATTTAGCTTACATTGGCCTTCAATTATACCGGCCTTCAATTACTGTTAGCACAATGCCTATTATCCTGTCAAAATTTGTAATTGTAATGAACAACTAATTCAGTTACAGATAACAAACGTGGACAAAATAGTCAATTATAAAGTATACTGCAGCGATAATAAGTCATTTGAAATTTCACTCGCAGTAAACGTGATCAGATTTCAACTTGAACCGCGAAACTTGCCAGAGGGACAAAATCAGTTTTCGTGGGATTTCGCTCGCGCGAGAAATAGCAATGAAGAAAGCCTTTAAAGGCAGAATTGCGCGTTTTGCATCTGCTGAGAAAGTAATAGTCGCTCTCTCTGACTGCCATTGCTCTTTCTCTCGCTCTCTTCCTCTCTTCCTACGTATAGAAATAGCGAAATAAGCGCAAGATATAAATGGACTGGTGTAAGGAAGAAATATAACTCTAATATAGAAAGTGCTTAAAGCATTAGTAATACCGTGCGGAGATTTGCATGAAATATATTGTATTTTAGAAAACTTTATTTATTTCTTTATTTGGTTTCTCGCGTGCCTAATCTAGATATAGAAGTTTCACATTGACGAATCGAATGCGCGCTATTACTTTTATGCAACAATATGTTTTGAACGTTAATAAAAAATATATTAATATGCACGATGTATAATGGAAATTGTAAAAGTTTTATTATTCGTAAAATGCATATTGCGCCTTCGACGTATCACCACCACGTTTTTAGTAGCTATAGTGTATCACAGTTTAAAGATTGCAATCCACCTACGTTTCGAATAAATATTCATATCTAAAAATATTTCATTTCAGAATAGAACAATAAAACTAATGAACAATTATGCGAAACTATTATTAAAGTCGACAGATGGAAATGTGTTGCAATTGTCAGAAATACATATTTTTAATAAAGTATTTGAAAAATGCTTTTAAATTGTCAAAAACAAAAAAGTTGATGTAATATGCAATTTACAGATTAACGGATTTAAGAACATATGCGGTACATTGCAATATTTTGTTGGATCCTATCAAACGCTAATGATAATGACAACATTATATTAATGTAGTTTAAAACTGCTCGTGTAACATATGTATGGATTCAGATCCATATTCAGCTTAACTCGTTCACAATGTACATTAAATAAATTAAATAATTAAGTGAAAATGATGATAATTAATATGAAATATGGACTGAACATCATTAAAGAAAAATAGGTAGAAGTTAGTTTGCTTAAAAAGGACGAAAGATAAAACCTTTGGCATATATACGTCTGAATAAATAGCGCGGGGTTTAAATTCTTGAGTAAAAAATGTAATTTACATCTCATTAAGGAGTGAAGAATGGTGAAGATATTTTACGAATCTTGTGTTTCTTGGTGAAAAAATAGCTTGTTATTCATTAAAAGAATTTCTGTATAAATAAATTAAATGAAAGTTGGACTTGAACCAGCAAAAATGTTCATTATTTTGAATAAATGAATACAAAATACATATTGCGCAGTTAATTAACGTGCGAATTTGAGTAAATATACTATATATTTTATAAATAGCTATGACAAATTAATAACTCATCTTGGATCTAGCAGCAAGATAAGAAGGGTAGTTTTTGAATGAAAGATAGTATGAAGAGATTGTAGCAGTATATACTGTTTCACATACTTGACAAAGCAATAAATGAAACGGTTGCGATTTTAAAAAAAAAATCTTCTACCGCTTACTAATTAAGTAAATTGGTCATTCGAAAAGTAAGAAATCTCAGCTAAAATGTTCAATTATCCGGGAACGACTTCATAAAGATAAGCAATGCACTCTCGGCGTTTTTATCAGATACGCCGCGCGCCGTCTTCATACGAGGCCGCAACGTCGCCGCCGCCGCCGCCGCTCGCGTACCGTACAAAGTTTAATTAAATCTTCTAATAAGGCGGGGACAGGAAATGAAAAGGGACGCGAAGGAGGTCGAAGGGCCCCCGGATAAGGGCGCATAAAGAGATAAACAAGAAAATAACACGAATAGAGAGAGGGAGAGAGAGAGAGAGAGAGAGAGAGAAAAGGGTGAGGGAGGGTGGAGGGAGGGGGGAGGGGATCACAAACAGTTGACTGGAAGGTCATGAAAAATTCGCACAGGGCAGAGAGAGATAGAGAGAGAGATAGAAAGCAGAGGAAAACGAGAGGAGCTTTAAAAATTCAAAGGAAGGATAACATCTTAAAAAGAGAAATGTATAGACTAGACGTTTGATGAAAAAAGAATGTATGAGAGTGAACCGAAGGATAAAATGGTCGGAAAGACGGAGATAGACAGGAGAGTCGGTTCGCAGCAACGATGAAAGAGACCGAGCGATATGAGTAAGTGAAAATAAACAAGAATATGACGGACAAAAAAAATAAACGAGAGGCTGGACAGCGATACTATGCCCGGTGGTCTGGATCGAATGACGTGGACAATTTAGATGTACGTTTGTTTGGGTATTTATCATCGGCGTTCCCGTTATTTACCATTTCTTTATATAAGCATAACATTCATCGAGAGTATACACGAGCTGGTAATTGATAAACACGCGAATGGTCAATGTATTGTCAACAGCACGTCTGACGAACGATTCATTTTTATTGTATTAGGAAGAAAATATTTTTATGTCACGTGATTATTGCGATGAATTAAAAACATCGCCATAGCTTCATAATAAATTGTAATAAAAAATTGAAATACTTTGAAAAGGAGTATTAAATGTTACCCGGATTATTATTTTTTTTACGTTAGATGTATTTATCACTTTTTCATGATTATACTTGTTTGGCTTTGTTTCATTATACTTATAAAATCTCTCATAACGATTCATATTAGTTGAAAAGTTTATATTTCATGCTGATAGAATTACACTGAACTTTTTTCTAATTGTCAATGTTCTTTTATGTTCAAAAGCAGCCAGTAAAATTTAGCATTACCTATTATTATTATCACTCGCGCCAAATAACTTTTATTTATATTGTTCACTACCATAATGCACTTCGATATTCTTTAATTTTTTTGCCATGTACTTAACCAAAAAATTTACTACTAAGACACAAAAGTTGTCTTCTTTGACGCGTAAGACCGTAGCTTATACTCGCGATTACACAAGATACAATTACCAGTACATCAGAACGCGCATAATACTGATGCCGAAGGGAGAAAAAATGTACTCTCTTCCTCCCGCTCTCTACTTCTGACTGGATCGCGATGGCAAAAAGAAAAGGGAGCAAACTAATTAGCTTAATGTACGTTAAATCGAATCTTCTCCTGGCATAAATTCCAGCTTTCCGACTAATCGACGACTGCTTGACGTATGATCATCCAATTATACAGAAAACGCGTCTCTTACAAAAGAATCATTGAGTCACATCAAAACCTTATTCAATATTTTATTTGACTCTTGACTTTTATAATAACATATTGTTAATTGCCTATTTAAGGGTCGATATACGCACTGGTGCGCGATCAAAATGATCGGTTCGCGTGAAAGGGGAAATTTCGCGGGGGCGTCATGCCTCGACATCCCGCGACACTTTCCCTAATTTGAACCATTTGTTTGCGAAACTTTAGTTCCGCAGGGGGGAGCGACGAACCACGTTTCACAGCAGGATAGTGAATCCTCGTCACGATATCCCCCGTAGCCACACAGACACACGCGCGCAAGTATATCCACAGTCATTTATAGAATGCGTGAAAGCAGGAAAAAAGCGAGAAAGCACGCGGATAAAAGACGAGAAGAGAGAGAGAGAGAGAGAGAGAGAGAGAGAGAAACATATCCGCGGCGGGACAGTGCGTGTGAATTCTCAAAGCGAGCAACTGTCGCACTCGCTTCCGCGAGTGATTGATCGGCGCAGCGTGTGTCATCGCAACGCCACGCGAAGTCCTTTGCCGATGTAATTTTCCGTTTATTAACGCCGTGCGTCAAGCGTTTTCTCCATCTCTCGCCTCTCTCTCTCTCTCTCTCTCTCTCTCTCTCTGGCTCGTGCATATATCCCAAGGGCCTCGTCAGAGAACTGTCCATATTGCACGCACAGACTATTCCTGGAATATTATGTATACATATTACCTCTGGGATGTCCGAGTCCGCAAGTTCAGTATATATATATATATACAAGGAGGGTCGTTCGACCGAAAGGGCGGACCCACGTTAAATATCGACAGCATCACAGCAGAGAGATATATTAAGCGAATTAAGTTTGCATGAACCCCGTATCACGAACCGCACCAATTCTGTCGCCGCTACTGCGTTTGAAAGATTATTCGAATCAGTGCATACACACGCGCGTGCGGATAAACGATGCATATCCTCGCGGCGGTGTGAGAGAGAGAGTCCGCGAACGGACCACTACGGAAAAGTTATTTAGTTTATGTTGTACGCGGATTCCGGCGTAAAGCCGTACCGGCTGGTTACTCTCTGCATGCAAAAATTAAGGAAGAGAGAGAGAGAGAGAGAGAGAGAGAGAGAGAGAGTAGGTCAGGTCGCGTTTAGCATTCGGGAAATTCATCGTAAGCGTTGTGCGTGTATACGTATATATGGTTTTTTTGACTCGCGCTAAACAAACTCCGCAGTTCGGTGTGAAATGTAAAATTATATAAAAATGTGATGATGCTGCATTCGGGCCCGTGTTTAAATATGGCCATAATTTAATGGGCGATATGATTTCATCCTACGCGGGTGTTAACGCGGTATAGGTGAAATTTCAAAATACTTCGAGAACTGAAAAAAAAAACTCAATTATTCATAACAGCGAAAGCAAATAAATGTGTTTATGTTCGCAGAAGTGTGAAAATGTTTGCTAGTAAATCTTAATTAAACGCAGATGTCTATTGTTGCGATGTATCAAATTTTAAACGTAGTTTTATCACATATCTCTTTTTATTTCTGATGGTACGATGGGGGAAGTGAAGTGCGCATATGTGAGAAGTAAAATAACCTTTTTATTCTGTTAGGATTTTGTGCTAGCTGGGTTCGCGGAAGAACGATATATTTAACACTGAATAGTTTATTTTATTTTCTATTTTCAGAATGTTAGCTATCGATCGATTGTGCAAAAATCCAAACATGTATACTTATCAGAAATATTAATTGAGATAGATGATTTTTCATGGAAAAAATGTTGTCATTAATATTTACTCTATATTTTTTCAATGCCATATATGGGTAGCAATATTTTAATGCTCATTAAATAATTAAAATATATACACCGCATTAATTTCAAGAAGAGAACGTAAAGAATAACAGCAAAGTAATGATAAACGCTTCTAATTTCTCTTGTCTTTCTAACAGGCTATAAATAATAATCCTCTTTTGTTAATTAATTATATTTTACTCTACAGTAAAACATTAAAAATGCCACTTTCATATTTCTCGTTATAAAATTATCTTTTACAATTTTGTTTCTCTAATAATGCACACTTTATCTAATAATGCCATTATAAACACAAGCCTTATTATAATCTTGGAAACACGAGATTTTTCAAAAGCCCCGCAGTCGTTTCTCTCTAAGCATAAACGTACATGATCCAAAGAAACGTCATTAAAATATTCAAAGCGAGCGATGCTGTACAACAGTTCAAGGCTTTTGCCAACAAAAGATGACAACGTGAGAAATGGCGTAATTCAGTTCGCGTATATATATACACGCGTTAAACTAAACAAGAGGAAGAGAGAGAGAGAGAGAGAGGGAGAGAGAGAGAAAGAGAGAGAGAGGGAGGCGCTTTGGTGAGTCACGGCACGGAGAAAATCAAGAATTACGGGAAACAACGGGGAAAGCCTTATCATTACGAGTTTCGAGATACAGGGGGGTTTGCGGCTGGCGGTATAGTTACATAGGGTGACGCGAAACGCGAACGCACACCTCGCGATAATTGTATCGCTACAGGGGCGCGCGCGTCGCAAGCCCATCGACATGTAAATTCGAGCTCGGGCGCATTGTCCCGGAGCCTCTCTCTCTCTCTCTCTCTCTCTCTCTCTGCTACATAAACACGATTAATGCGACTATGTAATTAACTAATTAAAATTGCCTTGTATATCGTAATGGCCTGATTACACGAAATGAGCTGCGCCCGCTACCTGCCTCCGCCGTTATGACTTATTGCACAGTTGGTGGGGGTAGAAGGCGGTGTTCACTAAATGCGCGGAATGTTAAAGAGCTGCAAGCCGCAGGATTTCCCTGGGAATAACATGCGTATTTGCGTACGTTGCGTTAAGATACGATTCGTTACCTTTTTTTTTATCTATTCAGAGGGAATTTTTAGCTGTTTGCCCGGAGGCTTTGATTCTTTGAAAGATATAATGTGTCGAATATCAACTGCTTGACCAAGCATCGAAAATTTATAAAATATAATATAAATTATTTATAAAATAATCCTGGAGCGTAATTTATTATTAATCTTTTAAATTGTCATTTATTAATATTATTTGATGAAAATGGTATTATTATTGTTTTAATCAATGTTTTAATAATGTTTTATATGAAATTAATTTTCCTTCTCTCTTTATAAAAGTATATTTATGAATTTCTTGTATTTAGTAGTTTGGTATAAATAGATTAAATTTTTTCTGAATTCTATATCCTCCATTAGATCCTAATAAATATCAACCAGCAAAGACTAAAAAATATGTACACAGAGACAAGAAAGTACTGTATTATTATTGACCCGGAAAAGAAAGGTTATTTTGAACCTCGTTATAGTGATAAGGGAAGACAATTTTAATTAGTCTCATTAGTTGTACAGACGTCCTTGGAATTAAATGTTTGCTATTACAGGTAGTATAAGGCTGTACGGGATAGAGAAAGTTACAGTCGATGGATGGGAACGATACCTGCAGCTTCATTGTGCCCCTGTGTACAGTTAACTTAGTAGGCAGGGATGCGCCGGGAGAGCATATCCCAGTGCCCGTGTTTAACATATATTCACTACTGATTATTCTGTTTAGACTTGTTTTTTTTTTTCTTTTACACTTGTTGTCGACCATAGGTGTGGAAAATGTTTTGGTATGTTTGATTGGTCCGGTAGATTATGAATATCAAACTAATCGAATAAAGTCTGGATTTGATTTTTAATTGACACGTAAATCAACCATGATTCTAATCGTTCAAAGAATAAACACTACCAAAAAATATCACGTACATATATATTATCAGCAATTTAGAAACTAAAATTTTTACTACGCAAATAAATAATTGTACTTTTGCATATATACGTAAATTATACATTTTCATTTAATTTTCCATTGCTCAAAGGCTAGCAGAGTAGATTACTTCATTCTTGTTATTTCATAGAGAGAAATTTACAAAGGGGAGTATCATTCTCTTTGAAAGTTGCATTTTCATAATGTAGGCAACCTCATCCGAAGAAGGTAAAGGTAAGGTATATGACACTGATTGAAAATATGAAAAATATACTACTCTCCGAGAAAGTCAAGCGAGATATATAGTAAACTATAGCTAGATATTTTGAAGCTTCGTTATTGTATAAGAGTATATTATTAGGTAAAGGTAGTGTAAGGTAAAAATAAAAATACCACTATTAATTAACTTTTTCTTTTTTTAATTTTCAAGTGTATGAATTATACGATTTTTTAGCTGATGAACGAGTTTAATATTAAGGTGTACATCAAAGTGTGTGAAGTCATATGTATTCAAGACATCAAAATAGATGTCCGACCAAACTTGACTAGTTCTACTGAATTTTACTATTGCCACAAGAAGCTACACATACAGCATATTTTCAAAATTAAACATTATTCATACGGATACGTTCGCAATGTACTTATTATTTGTGCATTTATTGTAATTTATATCATTTCGAATAACTTAGAACGCAATTATCCATAATATATTAATTATAGTTAATAAATTATTTATAAAATCATGTGCAAGCAGCATCTAAATGATACTATATATAATTCATACACTTTCAATTAGCGTTACTGGACTCTTTAAAAAAAAAACATTACATAAAGCATTCCTTCATATAAATGAAATTCACAGGACGGTTCATAATAATAATCCTCGTTATATCCAGCTGCACCTTATAACTTGGCGCAGCTCGGTATATAGCACGCCATACGCTCTCTCTCTCTCTCTCTCTCTCTCTCTCTCTCTCTCTCATCCTACATGTATCTCCTTTGCAAGGAACTATATACAGGGGTTACGTGCCGGTGCAGCAGCGGCGCATCCAGTGACCTCGTGATTTATGTGCCCCGGAGCCAGCAGAAGCAGAAGCGACGGGAGCCGTTCGCTACTACTGGTCCTCTCTCTCTCTCTCTCTACACGCTAAGCAGATACATATGGAAACTGGGAAAGTGTGTGCGTGTGCGTGCGCGTGTGTGTGTGTGTCCGGGGGTCCCCGATAATAATTATGACGTCTGATGATCGATCATACACGGCTATGTGGGTATAGCTTTGCCGGTGAATGCTGACGAGGCAACCTGATGCGCACGTGTGTGTGTGTCGATTCCAAGAGATAGAATATGGGTGTCGGAAGAGAGGAAGGACAGGGACACCTGCTAACCGGTTCGGGGTAATCCTACGCGCCACTGCTTATCTGCTGTTGCACCGCTCAACGAACGAGACTGATTCTTTAGACCTGCGGCGCTGTTTTTTATTTCTTTGTTTTTTGTGAGGGAATATTGTTTTTTTTCCTTTTTAATCATAAGTTGGTGTTTTTATTATTACTGTTATATCGTTGCAAGAACTATGAGTAGTTTTTTTCTTTCGTTATAATTATGTTAATCAATCTGTAATAAATTTTTACACTAAGAAATATTGTTTTTTTTTTGTTCGAACAGTCTGTAATTATATAACATTGAAATTTTGTATCTAACAGTATTTTACATCATCATAGACTATTTATATCCGCGTAAGCACTAAAATTTACTGGAATAACTTTTACCAGACGTGATTTTTTTTATCTTCTGCTTGTTCAATATTTACCGCGTCACGTTATATCAAAGTTCTCACCATTAACGTTTTGTTTATTGAAAGGAATTTTTTAACGTTTGAATGAAAAATTATCCAATCGCGAACGAATTAATTAAAAAATGAAAGGATACGAATTTATAAAGCAAACCGTGTTATTTTAAATTAAACATTTTCTGATCGTTCAAGCTCAAAGGTATCAGTAAAATATATTATATTCATAAAGAGAAATGTGTTAAGAGTATTTGTTTTCATTAAAAAAAAAGGCAACACTCGAGTCAGTTAGATATCATTGCCCCTCGAAAGCTGAAACGTATTATAAATTTTATTTCATACAAAAAGCAAACAGTCGAGTATCATTATGTATATTTACCATAGCGAATGAACGTCATAATAAGCCTCGAATACAAAGTTTTATGTTTGTTTGGTCGTGCGGCAATAAACTCACGGAGCGCGATCGCAAAAAGTCGGGGCCGCGTGCGCGCGTATATATATATA
>UELV01164156.1:0-19778 GCA_900490015.1 Megastigmus stigmatizans
TATAGAGAGAGAGAGAGAAGTATGCGTCATGCATATATACATACTCTCGCGGTCTAACGAGTTTAAATGTGTATATCGTGCGCTCCAAGTATAATTTCGCGACGAATGATTCCGAGCGGGCCGCCGCCCTCGCGCAGAGCGATTAGTTCCGTTATGGCTGTCGCGGCTGAGTGTTGTTTATTTTTGGCCGACCGGCTACCGTTAACAGTCTCTATTATCCGCGGAATTTCCCTGTAATATCAGAAAATTATTCTCGTTACTGCCAGACCTGATCTTTTAACACACAGTGCGGTTGGCAATTAAATTGTATTACCTTCTTCAAAACGTTGTAGATATATTCGAAAGAGTCGAAAAGATTCGTTGTTTGGGGACAGTAGAATAAAATGTCGGAAGCTACGATCAAGAATGAGAAGGTGGCGAAGATGCTGGGTTCCCTTACGGATGACGAGAAGATGAATCTCAAGTACATTTCGGATAAGTTCAAGACTTTGGACGAGGATGGGAAGAAGGAGTTCCTGGCTTTTACCAAAGCCACTGTCAAGGAGCAGATAGATTTGTTAAAGGCCGAATACGGATTGACGGGCTGGATAGCATTGCACAGTCACACACTCGTTGTCTTCGCTGTACTGATGATTGTTCTTATTTTCGGTACAAATAGATAATCGGAATTATGCTTCTTTGTTGTCTTATGTAACGTATATATTGCACGTTTTGATCATTGGTTTAGCGAGTAGTTAGAAAGCGTAGCGTGATGTACGTAAACAATGAGTACACTTCTTTTTTTTTTTCTTATTTGTTTATCCTGTATGAATAGTTTTTGTTTGGATTCTATGTAGTATTTTATTTCAACATGCCATTGTAAAAGTAAGAAGGGAATCATTGTGTAGTTTTCTCTGCCATGATCTCTTGAGAGCGATTTTGATAAATAGATTTAACGTGAAATAAGAAGACTTTCTTATTTTATTTTCAATTGGTATACATACATTTGAATTGTTTTGTCCAATAATACTTAAAAGTAATTAGGAATAATGCGCTGACAAATCTTAATGTATACATCAGTATAATTATTGTTCTTTTTACCTAATCTTTTTATTCATTCACAATCATATATACAGAATAACCATTCTTAACATCGATTATTACTTAGTTACAATATCATTTTTCATAATTATATATAATTTAATTTGTTGTTAATCTAATTTGAAACTTGATCACTTATATACATTTGAAGTATCTAAGCTAAATGTTTTTCAATATTCATTTCATATAAAACTTTTTTTTGAAAGACAATTCTTATACAAAAATATCGTATCACGCGATTAAATGGTGGCTAATTCTAATAATATTACAAAAATGTAAAAACCCTTATTGCTTTCCAGAAACATTTTATCAACATAGATTTTTTCTTTATCGTTCCAGTTTTCTTTGGCTATAAATTGTACAAAAGCCTATCCGAGCGTGAGAGGAAGCGAGAGGAAAAGAAGAAAAACAAGCAGATGAAAAAGAAAAAGTAAATCAAGTTTGGTTTCCAACGAATGAAAGAAAAAAAAAAGTTTTGTGAGAACTGAAGTTGCATTTTTTGGATGAAAAGTGTATGCAACAGTGACTGGTGTACAATAAAACAACATTCCTTATATTTAATTTTAACAATATTTTGTTATTAAAAGATAAATATATTTATAAGAAAAGTTGTTATTTTTATTAAATACCTTTGCTTTTATTATAAGAACATAGTTTCTAGGAGGTTTTTTTGATAAGGTTTAAAGAAGAAAGAAAATAACGATATTCAGCACAAAAATGTTTATTGTGCCAAGCGCACAGACACAAGGGCATAATATGGTTGCGAGCATCCTCAAAGGAGTTAACCTTATACCATCTGATCTCTGCACCATGCAATACTTGATTATTACATAAAAGAAAAAGTAATCTTTCGAAATACAGAAAAATAATATTTCTTTTCATAACACATGCATGTGCCTACTCTATAATAAATTTTATCCACTTTTTTTGCATTAAACTAAAAGAACAATACGTAATAGAACATAATAGAACTAAATAAAACCCGTCGGCATTAGGATGCTTGTGCGTAACAATGTGTATTTATTCATATAGTGCAATAAGAAATAAGATCAATTGAATTAATTCATTATAGGTACATGCTAAAAAATAAAATGTCTAATATTACACTAAACGTACTTGGTTGGCACAACTTTTATTTTTTTTTTTATTATTTTTTTTTTTAAACAAATTTATAGGAATATAAAAGACGATTTCGAAGCTCCGAAGAAGCATCAAGAAGGAAGCTTATTTCTAAAACTGAAGTTTATCTCACTTAAAACAAGTTCGAAACATTAGATCTGCCATCACATATTTTTTTTTAATTTTGGCTCTACATATCCGTGTATATTTAATTTTGAAAATACACAATTTGGCAATTTAAAAGTTCAGTTTTTCATCGCCTCTTCAATACGCTTTGAATCGCAAAACCACGCGATCGTCTCGAATATAAATCCTGTACACATGCGTCAAAAACTACTCGACTAAGTCCGTGCCGATCTAGTAACGACATTCGTGATCATAATATATATATTAATATAATACATAAACTATATCACTTTCCACTTTTATTAGTTTCTACTTCGTTTCTGGCACGACTTTCACTCCCTTAGAATCCATGATTCTGGGGAAAAAAGGAGTCACGATAATTGAGATATTCGCGTGCAGATCGACAAATGATAAAAAATAATAACAAATAATCTCAGATAGAAGATTAATGCAAAGAACTAATAACAGTTTGCGATACGATAAAATTAATTGTAACGTAATAGTTTTTTTTTTTCTTTACCAACTAATAAAAAAATAGACACAAGCTTTTTTTTTCGCTCACTAAAAAAAGAGATACATGCACAATTACTTTTGTCGCAGCATTACAATGATTGATATTGATAAAATAAAAGGAATAATTAAAATTAAGAAAAAAAAAAAGAGAAAAAAAAAGATAGTAACCGATGAATTTTTACTAACACTCAATTCCATCTCTGCATTCCGATGCTCCCGCAGTAACACTTTTTTCCTCGATTTAACTTAAAGAAAAAAAAGGGTTGTACTGAAGGAATAAATTCTAGGGTTGTCGACGGGACGACGCTCTCACGTACTTATGATCAAAGTGTAAATCAATTCAAGAATCAAATCAACTCGTCGACTTTGAATGAACTGCTTCTCTTGCGAGTATTCCTATTGGTCTTGCGTCACTCAATGATTTGAGGGCTTTAGTAGAAGTTTGTAACGATCGGTGCCAGGCTCTGAAATACAGAAAACGTAGACTTGTAACAATCATTCTTGAAGAGTATCTCACATTATTCTCTTTAATTTAGTGAACTTCTATTAAATTCGCCAAGCTTATTTCGATGGGTCCTAAGAAAAAGGATGAATCTCTATTTAAAAGTAAGCTGAGATACATTCTTCAATTCGAAAAACTCCGAGATGCGTCCTTTTGTCTTAAGAATCGAAAATGAAACGTGACGCTCAATTTAATTCGAATCGCTGGGTTGGCGATGAAGGTACACGTCCCTAAAGATACAGCCACTACTCACCCTTGATGGTCTCCACGACGAACATGCTCTCGTCCTTCATATTAGCAATGAGCTCACTGGTAACCAGGACGTGTATGCCCTGGGGCCCGAGGAGCAGTACCGAGTGCAGCCTGTCGTGGGGCAGATTGAGGGCGCTGAGGAGTTTGCTGGTGAGCAGTCCACTGGTGAGACTCTCGAGATAGACGGCGCGCCATAGACCAGCTGATCCGGCTGCCGCTGCCCCGGCTGCGTTACCTGCACCTCCACCACCGCCGCCGCCGCTCTCCACCGCGAAATAGAGACTGAGCTTGGGCTGGGGCGCCTTGGCGTGCAGGGCGTTGAAGAGTCTGATGCCGTCGGCCAGGCCGCAGATCTGGATGAGGTCGTCGCGCGACAGTCGCAGTATGTCGGAGGCCGAGAAACTGGCGAAGGTCGACTCGAAGGCGTGGAAGCGGCGGGCGCGCAGCCACGAGGACGTCTGGGCTGCGCTAGCGTCGGCCGGCAGCTCCGCCAGGCATGGCGCTACCTGTGGATCGACAAAGTTCCTCGTGATAATTAACAAATCGTGTGCGCTTTTTACGATAGATTTGTTGAGCAACGTTTCTTTGAGCATTTTTTTTATGTGAAGGGACGTCTTGGCAATCTCGGCATGTATCTACTTGCACATGTATATCGATATATACTGCCAATACTATTTAAAAATGAAACAGTCTCTGATCAAAATACACTATATATTTATCTACCATTGAAAAACATAATTTAAAGAAAAATGTAAAAACCGTTATTGTGTATTCGAAAATCTTATCATTTCAAAGACTTATCGAGAATTAAACTTTACGATTTCACGCACTGATAGAATTATATTCGCGCTAGACCTAACAAGAAACAAAGTTCGTTCTGCTATATACTTAGGTGAGTAAAAAAGAAAAAGAGATCAAGGTTCGCTTCATACCGATTACTCGCAAGTAGTTACAGGCGGAGACCGGTGGGGCAAGTTTAAAGGTTCCCAATACACCTTTCTTATATCAAAACCTCACTTTATCAAACCCAACAAGGCAAACATCCTATATTTTAAAAGCTTGATATATATTATAATACTAACGTTGATTTCAGCGCAGGTCTGCTCGGGTAGAATGGCAGCGGGCGAGGGTAAGGCGGGCGCACTGCCGATGTCCTCCTTGATGGACTCCGAGGCCGAGACGATCGGCACGAGGCCCGAGCTTGCGGACAAAGCCAAGGGCGCTGCCACCGGCGATGAACTGCCGCTGATGGCTGCTCGGCTCTGCGGCGATCTGCAATTCCAGATCGTTCGTTATCTTTTCGTTTTCTTATATCGTACATCTCTTTGAATGGGTTGTAGGGTGAAAAATTTTCATTTCTGCCGAGCCAACCATTTTTCGAAAGAACTTACAAAGTTTTTTCTATGAGATCGACATCGTTATGGTATAATATATTATGCGTATGTTGTACAAAGAAGTCACTTTGTACTTTTACCAAAATTGAATAATATTTGATAGCTATGATCTTGATTATAAACAATTTATCGTTAATCCCTTTGTCAAGAACCGTTTATAAATATAGAAAGTTTCGAATAAGTGTACCTATTAAGTTTTTAAACTTCGGACTGCCGCGCAAGTTCATCTTTATTGACATGACAACATTTCGAGCGTAGGTTAACATTGCTCGGGTCATCGCATCACTTCAGGGTTAATGGATGCAAGGTATATAAGTATCATCTTAAGTGGAAACAGTCAAGTTTTGCTCCCTTTTTCTTTTTAACTTTTTCAATTCTAATTCCCATCTCACAACTTTGTTCGGTACTTCATGAGCTTAAAAACCCCTATACAAGTTTCATTAAAACAAATATAGCGTTAAATATTCAATTAGATTAACATTTATAAGAATCATAAATATCATGAATCACGCGGTAATCCCATCATTACAAATGTCGATGGCAGCAGCCAAACAATGAGAAAAACAAGGCCTACGAAGCGCCAAGCTGACGAAATAAAAAAAAAATTAGAAGCTGCAGAGAGCCGAGAGGGAAACGGTGTTAAGTAGCAACAGCAGCAGCAGCAGCACTTGAATAGCACTGACCTCTCGGAACGTCCTGTGCCGCGCGCAGTGTCGAATTAAAACGAGTTTACTCTCATTAAGAAGCTAGTCGTCTCATTAACGAGGCGCATACACCGAGAGCCTCGCGAGAGTGAAATTCAATTTTGAGCCAAGTTCGTGTGGATATCTGTGTGCGTATGTGCGTGACCGCATTTTTTCTTCTTTTTCTTTTTTACGAGTCGATTCGCGATGCGGTTTTTTTTTTCTTTATTGTCGATGAGAGCGAATATTTGTTATACCAACCGTATTTACAAAAGTAAAAAAAGAACATGCAATCGAGAGGATTTCGAGCGTTAAAATGAAAAGACTTTGAAATTCCAGCGAGCGGTCAATCGACACTAGAATGCAGATTTACATTTCGCGATTGATTCATCGTATCAACGACTTTGTTGCCCGAGAGCCGAGTCGATTCTAATTTTAAAACGCATCACCACAGATATACCGATCTGTGACAATCCGGTTTTTCAAACTCAATTATTATTTTATTTTTATTTTTTATCGCACGCCTAACCCATTGATTCGTACACTATGTCATGCTGTAATAAACCTGTTTGTTTCTCTTCTTTTTTTTTCTGCACTTTGCTGATTCCTTAATTGAACAATTTAAACCGTGTTCTCTTTTTTTTTTTTTTTAAAAAAATAAACATTTCGCGAGACAATTGGAGGAGATGTGTAATTCAAATAATCTATTTTGTTTGCTGGACAGGAATAAAAGTGGACGATGATTGCTGATGTTCTGTCCCTATTTCTGTGCTATAAAAAGTGGAACGTTAACAAAGAAAAATGCTACGATACAACTGTCGGAAACTATGTGTACATTGTTGCCGTTTTGAATTGTGATTTTAGATTGGATTGAAAATTGCACTGATTATAGCTATGTAATAGTGAATAAAATGAGAAGGATTGATTTTGCTGATTACCTACTGTGTAAGTATTGCTAATTCATGATTTTTATGAGTATCGAATATTTTAACTGAAACTCGTTCTTAATTACTTCGGTATATTGAGAGAAACCTGCTGATCAAGCAGTAAAAAAACTACTAAAACCTACACTTATTTTCACGTACATCTTCTAAATATCATTTGTTTTATTTCAGACAGGAAATACATTCAATTAAGTTCGCTAACGAGAAAATGGCGATGCAAAGTATCGATAAAGTAAAAGTTATGAATACGTATGTGCATGCATGCAGTAATGAATAATGCATGTAGATTCGAAAAGTTTTTAAAAAATATCTCGGAATAATGACGAGTTGTATCACCGATACATAAATTAACTTTGCACTTGACTTGAATATTTCTCTATGTACCGATACAGTTATTAAACATTTCACTATCATTTGTATAGATTTACTAAGTCAAAAAAATATAATAAAAAGATAATGATGATTAGTGATAACATCATTAAAAAAAGATAATGTCAGTTCAATAGCTTTATTTATCATCGACTGGGTTATATTTAACTTTGAAATGGCTGCATCATCCCAATTGCCTTTATCTAAATGATTTAGTTGTTTCATGTATCAAAAAAATGGCAATCGAATTCAGCGTGAAGTTTCAAAATAAAACAAAAAATATAGCCCCGTAAGGTAATTAACTGTACACTACTGCTTCCAAATAAACCGTCCAATATTTCATAATAAAAAGCAATCAATCAATCAATAAACAATGTTACGTTATCCTTACACATCGATGGCCTTGAGTCTCGGCTGGATCTTCCTATCGAGAATCGCCCGAGCGTCGATCCTCTTGAGGTTGGCGCGATGCTGGTGGCGATATCTGACGACGAGACTGACGAGACCGCCACGTCCCAGGGGTCGATCCGTGCGCTGCTGGGAGGCGGGACCCCTTTGCAGCGCGTGCACGAACCGGGCGACGAGCTCAACGCTCGAGTTCTGGCTACTGCTGACCGTCACCTCGTGCTCGAACAGATAGGCCAGGCAGTGCTTGGCCGAAGGCTGACGCTGCCTCAGCGTCCAGCGGCTCTTCAGACACCAGCGGGGCTTGTGTAACATAGTCTTGAGACTGGCGAACTTCCGCCGCGTTCCAGGCTCTTATCGCCTCACCCTCACTGCTGATCGAGCGTGGAATCTAGTCTTGAGACCGATAATTCGCTAGCTGGAGTTTCGTTTGGAAAATCAGTCTTGAGACTCGAGTCTCGTCGATGCTAAGACTTTCCCCTCCTCGATCACTCTTGTTTTATTTCTCTTCTAACCTAGCGCGCTTTCCGCTTACCGTTTCTATCAAAGCAGTCTTAAGACTAATCTAGCAGATCTCACACTTTTAATACTCTCTAGTACCAAGATTCATTATGACGCGTCCGAAAGCTTATTCGTGTACTTTCCTCAGTCTATTATCAAAGCTTGTGTCTCCTGTCGTTCTTGATCCTCTACTGCAACGTAATCTTGAGACTGTCTCAAAGGCGCTCCGAATATACAAAAAAAGACTCGCCAAAAATCATCAGATTGTGTTCTCTTCGAGAAAAAACGACGTGTGCACAACTATTGTTACGTAATCTCTTCTCGATACTCGTTCAGCAGTCGTCAAGACAGGATATACAGGCCATTCTGAACTTTCAGCTCAGTCGTAAAATCGTCCTGGTTATGCGGTAGGGCGCATCCGTGGTTTCTCGCTAAGTTTACGAGAAATAATGATTGGCCGAGCTTCGAGCCTGCTCGCTTGGCTGCCATGGAACACAAAAAGTCTTCGTTATCTTCCTCTATTATTCTCTTAAATTCTTGTTTATATTTTTGTTTCAGTCTTTTGCTTGTTGCTGAGGAACTTTTATAATCTATACTTTCTTCCCCTCTTGTCTCCGCTAAGATTCCTCGTTTCTCTCCGACAACCAAATTTGAAAGCCCTCGAGCCTTAAATTTCTATTCTCTCCTCTTTGCGTATAGCGATATCGATGCGCGACGTGCACATTTAATATAAACAAAAGTCGATTTTATTCGTAAAGGTGCGCCTCTCGATAAGAGCGGTTGACTCGTTTAAACGTAAAACTAAGAAACGGAAAAAAATAAAAGAACAGAGAAGTCGCTAGTCTCCTTGCTGCTGCTATTGTGTGTGTATGTGTATCATTCGGCGCTTTTCCACCTCGCCAATCTCAACAAGCGCGAGACTCCGACACAATGGGACCTTCGACGCGCAATCGCAGGTGGTTTTACGAGGGCGTACATTCTCTCTCTCTTTCTCTTTTCCTTTTTCGTGCGTTCTCACTCTCTCTCTCTCTCTCTCTCTTACTCCACAATGTCTATGTGAACTCGGTGCGCCGGTTAAAGGCAGTTTCGCGACGCAACTCCGCCGCAAACTGGATATCTCCAGAGCACGTTCGGTCGAGAGAGCCGGCGAAACGATCAATTCGGAAACGGATTTTCCTCAATTTCGGCTGCCGAATCTTTCGCGAACCAGTTTCGCCTCGCGTCGATGAGAGATTACGCACGGATTGACTGAGGTCTTTGTTATTAGCTGCGAAGCCGTGCGGTCGACTCTTTTCTTTTTGTAGCTTCTCTTCTCATTCTCGTTCGTTCCCGTCAATCGTCCTCGTTAGACCCTTACCTTTTAGCCTCGCGTTAATAACGTAAAACCGTAGCTATATGCGTTGCTTCCTTAAGTAGAGTTATGGCAGTTTCAGGGATCAACTTCAACCTTTTGATTTCACATTTTTGTTACGTTAAGCTTGTACCATCGAGTGGGAACTGGTCCTCCACTATTCAGGATTTACGTCGCTCTACTGACACTCTACTTGTGACGTTGATGATTAAAAAAAATAATCAGGATGTGGGGAAGGTGACAAGCTGTTGCGAACTCGTCTTCGCTTTGCTTCTCAATAAATAAAACCAGAATAAATAAAATAAAACGTGGTGGAGCAGACTTATCTTCGGGCGAATCCTTAAACTATATAAACATCACAATGACTTGGATATACGGAGCTTGTCCAAACCAAGGAGATCTTCTGCACACAAATCGATCGAGAAACCTCGACTGAGCGACGTAACCAAGTATTATGTAGAACCAAGGCACTCGCAACTATTGTTTATCGTCGCACTTTATCAGAACAATCCGGAACAGGTCGCGGTGGACTCGCAAGTAACTTCTCTTCTTCTCCTAGTTTCCTCGTTGAACTCGGCCATCATGTCTGGGGGACGTTGGCTTCTATATATCGCACGATCCAACCAAAGCCCGGCAATTGGGTTGAGAAGTCGCTGTTTTTTTTTTCTTTTTTTTGTTCGAGTGACAGGACACAAGATTTAAACACGTGCGGACAGGTGGACAGCTATATTACACACAATGTATGTAAGCAAGTATAAAGGGAAACGCGATATCTCAACACCGCCCCGGCGCGTCAGCTCAGCTCCCCGGCGGTCTGGCCACTCGTCATCTACTGAGGCGATGATCCTGGCGGCTGAGTAACGCCTTGCACGACCTCGTCTTCAAGCCGTTAACTTGGATGCTCGACAGCTGGTCCTTGGTTGGCAGAGGTAAGTAGTAGCAGCTCGCCGCTGTGAGGTGGATCGCTGAGCCCGATCGGACCATTCCAGTAGCCTTATTGCCTACTTTGTTGTTTTCTCAGCTCTC
The DNA here is from genome assembly GCA_900490015.1 of Megastigmus stigmatizans. Lineage (NCBI taxonomy): Eukaryota > Metazoa > Arthropoda > Insecta > Hymenoptera > Megastigmidae > Megastigmus > Megastigmus stigmatizans. Next base: position 10,266 of record UELV01164156.1, read on the forward strand.
CTCGGCTATGTCTGCACCTTTACCGGGTCAGTCTCACGATGCGAGGTCTTATTCCAAGGCTCCAAGGTTCTTCTCTCCTGCTGCTGCGTCTGTGCGTGTCCGAGTACCTATACGCGTGCGTTATTCAGACCCGAGTTGATGGGAGGACAGAGCTGAGAAGAGGTTGAAGCCGGTAAACAAATTAATCAATCGATTGTACCGTGTCTGTGTAGGCAGAGCGGAACAGGATGGTACAATATAATGTGGGAAGGAAGGATGACGACGACGTAAGGTCACACTATCTCTCTCTCTCTTCGCTGCTTCTATGTGTCTCCTAGTTCTAGGAAGTACGAGTCCTTCCAGGAGTTTTCATGACTCGGGTACGTGTGTGGGTTGTCGATCGGTGTACACGATACGAGGCACGACTCGAATCTTCCAATATGTGTGCGCGTATATCTCTCTGTGTGTATGCAGTATGCGTGTGCCTGTGTGTTTGTAACTGGAACCGAAGTCTCGCTGCAAATGGCGGCTCGTGCAATTCTCTCTCCGTTCGCGATGTATTCTACGTAGCTGCTGCTGTTGGCTGTTGCACGAGCGAGCGAGTCGTCTATTTATAAACGCAGTGGTGCGCTCTCGTAGGAGCCTAGCGGTAGATCATGTCTGCGACTTTCTTTCTCGTTCCTCTCCTCTCTCTCCTTCGCGCTTTCGAAACCTCTTCTCTCCCTTTTGGATGGTCGCACTTTATTCGTCTCTGCCGCCGCGCTCTATTATATTCGATTCTCCCTTCTTTCTTCCACTCTTCGTCTCCGTTTTCTCTCTCTCTCTCTCTCTCTCTCTCTCTTCCTCGACGTTACGCAACGTCACACAATTCGTCTAATATAGCAGACGATATGTGGTGCGAGCCGCGAAGGAAAGAAATAAACAAGAAGCGCAGGTTGCCGCTGCAGCGAGGCGAAGTCGTACAGGGCCGCGCGGATCGTACGTGAGGCGACCGGGTGCGCGAATCGAATGCAACTGCCGTGCGATGACGGCGGCGTCGTGTGCCGCTGCTGCTTTGCTGCGCTCGACACACACACACACACGTACACGTACACGTATAGAGAGAGAGGCGAGATGGAGCGAGACGGAGAGCGAGAGAGGAAGCCAATAAAAGCGTTGCGCACAAAAGCCAAGCCCCCGCCGCTTCGCAGCTCTCTCTCTCTCTCTCTCTCTCTCTCTCTCGCGTGTGCAGCAGCAACAGCAACGAATATATATATTGCGAGCGCTCCGCCGGTGTGACGGCTATGGTGCGAGAGAGAGAGAGAGATTCTCTTGTCTTCTCTCTCCCTCTCGTTCGCTCGCACACCCAGTGTTTTCCGACTCGGGCTAGCGACGCGCGCCGTAGCAGTAAGTATTCGCTCGCCCCGCCGCCGCTCTGCTGCCGTCCGTCGTCGTAGTCGTCGTTGGCTGAGGCCGGTTCAAGCCAGTTCAGCTCGGACCGATGCCGACGATCGGACGACTACTACCACCGTATACACTATACCACCACCTCATCTCTCTCTCTCTCTCTCTCTCTCTCTCTCTCTCGCTCTCTCTCACACACACTCCGCTCGCGCGAGCGTATGACGTATAAAGCGAGTTTGTACGCTGCTGATACGGTTATATTGCACGTGAGCTGTGCACTTTTCTACTTTTGGGGTTGAGTGATGAATGTATGCGTTTTTGCTGATTGCGACACTCGGTTGATTTCGCTGATTTTTTATAGGTTATATATCGGCGCAGAGCGATATCGATCAGTATAGAGTTTGGATGGCCCCACCTATATTAAAGCACCGACGAGTTGGTTCTTAAATTTCATCACGTATAAAGCTTTTCCACTCGCAAACTGTATTACACTTGCATTTTTGCAAATTAGTCTTATTTAATGTTAAAATATTAACGCCGATTCAGCATCTTCCTCATATAAGCACTGCACGGAAAAAAAACTTCGCTATAACGAAGGAACTTTAAAGAACGATGACAAGACACCATAGATTCTGATCAGCCATCGCTGAGACTAATAATATACCAAAGGAGAGCAGCTTATACGAGGCAGAGATTGGAATAATTAATAAGAACGATACAAAAAAAATAGGATACGAAGAGGCTTCGCAACAGTCTGATTCATTGCTATAGCTTCGTATTTATGCCATAGCTAATACGGTCTCATGACGGTACAGAAATAAATTGCACGCAAAAAGAGAGAGAGAGAGAGAGAGAGAGAGAGAGAGAGAGAGAGAGAGAGAGAGAGAGAGAGAGAGAGAGAGTGCATCTGCAGAAGGCTGCAGCGAATTCCTTCACTGTGTGCGCTTCACTTTTCAGCGAATCGCTTTGAAAGTATAATTTCTACGATTCGGTCCGCGGTCACATATTCAGATTAAAATATTCTGATGAAACGACACGATTTTCTTTCATTACCGAACGACTTGGATCATTGTTGAATAACGCAACAAAAACGAAGAAAAGTTGACAGATGCGATAAGTACTTGTTAAAGCTCGTGGAATATACAGTGCGCAGTCGACTTATAAACTATGCGCAGAATTGACCGTAAGCGCGAAGAGAAATTCCGCACGCAATGCCGGCTTGCATTTTCGTTCGGCAATTGCTGTATATATAAGAGGTCAACGAGTAGTTCCAGAAATTAATTTATCGCTTCGCTTGGTCTAAAAAAAGATATTCTACATATCCAGCAGCCACTGCACAGCTGGTTCAACAATCACTTTCCGCCACTTTCATTCGCACCAAAAAAAACGGAATACTTATACGATATCGTACCTACTATATATCGTATATAACTCAGTCGCGTGCGGCGAGATGGACGTTGAGTCGAGGTATGAATGGCAGATCTGGTACAAAAGAAAAAAAGAAAAAAAGAAAATGAAAACCTCTCGCGCTTGGCATACGTATAACGTCAGTAACAGAGTTTCCAGTTACAACTGAACTTTTCAATTCTCGCTTCTGTTTTCGCGTCGACGAGGAAGCGAGGAAAGCTTTCTAACCACAAAAATCTCGTTTCAGTTGGATCTGTTAGTGAAGCATGTATGTACCTAAACTACTTAGTTACGATCAGGAATCAATTTATACACTTGAATGGCCGAAAATATTTTATCTATTCTCCCAGATCAAGAGTTAGTTTGGTTCGTTATACTCTTGATCTAAGGCATGGACAGTTCATTTATATTTAGAACTCGAATCGAATCTTAACGACTCCAAGCCATTCAACAAAAAAAAATCACTTCACAATGAGGTCATTTGTGATTCACCTTTTTCGACCGCCTTATATACGTAAAAGGTAATCACAACAAACTCGTTCGCTATTAGCAATTGGGTCGGTAATCGGTCGCAAGCTCTTTTAGCAGCTCTACATCGAGGATAAATTAGTAAATCGGTCGCGCGAAAACAAATTGTTTTCAATCGCGCGCGCAAGTTTGCGCAAGGTCGCATCTCTTCCGCGTTTTCACGACTTCGACCCCTTGCGGCCAGTGTGTTTTGTCATCTTCTTTCTCTCTCTCTCTCTCTCTCTCTCTCTCTCTCTCTCTCTCTCGCGCGCGCGCGCGCCAATTTCGACGTCTGCCGGCCATAAACATTAAAATCCCACACGCGATCGATTTTTATATACTGTGCGGGTTACAGGGGATTATATACGCTTGTTTGGATAATTGGGACGATTCCAGTCTGTGGAAAAGCTATAAAAGTTGTGTCATCGAGCTGAACAGCTGATGGTTTTGTTTTATTCGAACGTTATCCACTGAAGAGAATCCTATATAAAAGCAACAACTGTCGTTAATTGAATGCGCGATTCGTAAACGGATTCGCAGTAAAATCTACTGTTGGCTTCCGGCAAAAGAAAAATGATAATGCGATATTGTTTCCAAGTACAATTATCGAACGACTCGGCTGTATTTCCAACGAACGGCGAAATTACGCTTCGGGCGACCAAGTCATTCCGTTTGTATTGCGAGCTTTTCGAGCATAAGCTCGAATGGATGGGGAAGACAAAAAAGCTGTATATTCTTCCTAGAATCGATCTCGCGTGAGATGGTTCACGTGTGCAGTTCTCGCGAGCCTCGCGTGCAGCCGGATATTATTGATCTCTTAGTTTCTCGCTATGCTACCCAACGACAAACACTTTTGGCAGTAGTTTTAGCTGCGCGCCCATTATTCTTACCTCTCCCGTGTCTCGGTTACACAATTGTTAATCGACTCAGGACAACAATAACGATAATAACAAGATTATCGACAATGTTATAACCTTTCGTCAACGCTATTGTTACCCAGAAAGCTTTGAAAACAGAATATCGTATACACACAACCATATGTGTTATATGAAGGAGCTATTTTCTATTGTTTGTAAACAGGCAAGCGAGGGACGAAGAGTAGCTCAAAAATATACCGATCGGTAATATTCCACTGGCGTGCAGCAGCAGCAACAGCAGACAAGTATATCGATCGCCCGAAACGATTGCACGCCGCACGCAAAAGAGAGCCTATGTATATGTAAAACAAAAGCAAAAGACCATTTGTCGATCGATGCGTCGTCGCATTATATTCGCGACGCGATCGCACCGAATATTGCTTCTCAAGGCTATATACATCATCGCGCATGCGATGCACAATGCATAATGCGCTTTTTGTTGTTCTCGCGAGTTCTTGTGCGGCTTGTAATGGCTGCGCAATAGCTCTTCCGCGTTTCTTCTCGGCTTTTATGGAGGAGGATTGCGAAATTCGCGAATTCATCGCTGCTTACGCGCGACTCGACGATAGTATCATAGATATTTTTTTCATCGCAGTGACATCCCCTTATATCGATGACAATTAACAAATATAAAATATAAAACTGCAGTGTTAATGCGTGTCGATGTTTAATAGAAATCAGATGTGTAGTTTCGTATTTATTGCGCAATCGACAAAGATCAGTCGACAAACAAAGAAAGGACGCGATCGTTAATAAGCGCGTCTACATATTTCTTCCCCATTATACGGCGAGCACGCGGAACTTTGGAATTACGCGCGTCATCGTAAAGCTGCGAGTGCATTACTTAATGTTGTATATATAATACACATAGCGTTATACATGTATATCGTGGCAATTTTTGAAACTGCTTCCCTATTACCAGGTTATCTAGTTTCATCTAGACCATCGGAGAGCTTCTCTCTCGAGTCTAGTCGCTGCATTTACTTTGCTGCAGCTACGCGCGCGGCTCGTAAAGTTAATCTGCGAAAGAAGAGAGAATCGCGGGATTAACTCGCCAAGAACAATCCTTTCGTCGCGTGATTCAATTTAAGATGGAAGGATTGTTCGTTGAACCGATTCCTTTTGCAACAAAAGGAACTTGAATAAAATTTCAACGATTGTTTTATATTCACGAAACAAATCCTAGTCGATCTATGAAAATCGTTGAAATCGAAATAGAATTATTTAGTCCGACGCACATCGAAATATCAAAGGTGCACATTCATCTCGATGTAGGTATATAAAAACTAAAACTGTCCAAATATCGTGTATAACTCGCGGGTAGCTCATCGTCGAAGCCGAGCCTTGCAGCAAAAGCAACAAAAAAAAGGCACTACACACGAGAAGCGCGGCGATTTATCCGGTAGTACCAGTTTTTCTGGAGATCGTTATCGAATATCGCGCGCGTGGAACGGACTTTATCGCCGTATGCGCGCGGCAGAGTCCGGATTTCGCAAGTAAGCGCGAGCACGCACGTACTATATGTATATATTTTAGTTACGCGATAAGTTACCCACGCCGGCGCCTTATTTTTACGCGTGTCGTATAGCCTTGATGCACCATCGAAACTAACGCGATTCTATATGATGCGTTAATGCAGCTACTTTGTTGCGTTTCCGATTGCATGAACTTTGCTCGCGTGGTTCATCTTTCCTTTTATCTTTTTCGGTACTTCGATACCGATATTTATTCGGAGGATTAACTCGTTACGCTGACATGCTCGTACTTGCTTTTATCATTTCAGATTGCAAATTGAGCTGATTTTCTTATTATGTTGTGACAAAACTCGTCTAGAGAAAACGTATTTAGATCTCTGGTAAATTAATGTTTAAAATTTAAAATCTGTTACAAGGAAAAATAAATAAGAGTACAGAGGACTTATAAAAATATCGGTACCCATAGTCTCATAGTATTCTAAAATATTCCAAGAATATAAGCATCACTGATCTAGTAAGTTTTTGGTCGGTGCACCATCTCCGCTGAAGTACCAGAGTCACGCGCGCGAAGCGTTTCAGCGCCTGACTCTTCAGTCCATGAATTTCAAATAAATCCCATTTAGCGTATTAAATGCAATCGGCAACAATGTCAAAATTGTCCTATATCAAAATTCACCAACGGCGTTCAACAATTATATACAAGCGAATTTTCCCGCTATTCTAATATACCAGAAAATTTCTTCCACAATAGATACAACAATCCCATTATCGCACGCAGAATACGCACGGCACGAGCTGCGGATCAAGTGATTCGCGTATGCGAGAATACTCGTGAAAAAGAGATACGAAAGAGAGAGGAGCGCCGCCGCGCGAGAGTTCAGGTCTATTTTCGGCCTGCACCCGCTAAGAAACTGGCATGGCATATAGAGAGGACGAGAGAGCGTCGCGCTATGCTCTCTTTCTCTCTTTTCCGCTTGGCAAAAGTCGTGCCAGGTATATATATATATACTCGACGATGCATTTGATGGGTATACGGGGACGACCGATTCGACTCCATGCTAAATTTGAGATCGATTGACTTCTTATCCTTTTGCACTCTTGATGTAAACATTTCTTTCAATTTGGTTATATTATATGCTCTATTCAATGTTGACGAGTGCGGTTATACATCAATTGTCGATCAACGTATAAAGTGGCAAATTCAACTGTCGAGTTATACCGCAGTCGCTAATATGTCCTAGATATTCAATTGTATATAAGCAAACGTCAACTCCAGCCCGCCCCAACCCCCTCGTAAGAAGGATTACACTTTGACTCGTCAATTATACCATTTACACAATGAACTTTCCATACATTGTCACGCTCATCTCGATCAATATTGATTTACAATAACGACAGCCTCAAACGCTCCTGACGCTAACAAGATTCGCGAAACCCGTCGACGACTCGAATCAAAAAGAAAAAGAAAAAGAAAAAGAAAAAGAAAAAGAAAAAGAAAAAGAAAAAGAGAATAAGAATAAGAAGAAGAAGAAGAAGAAGAAGAAGAAGAAGAAGAAGAAGAAGAAGCTTGGCCGAGCAAAACAAAGTATATAAACCCGCTCGCGTACTTGTTTTCGTCGCACTCGTTAATGGCATTAAAGGCTTGCGGCTAGTTCAACTGCACACATATATACATATATGCATATATACCGAAGTTAAAAATATAACGGACAGAAAATAAGCGGTACACCGCAAGTGCAGCCGACTGATTTAACATTCGTTTATACTATACAAATTTTAATTTGCACAATTCGTATACCGCTTATAGAAGTTGCGTATAAAACAAATGAAGGTGTGCGTACGTCAAAGAAATGTATAGAACCGCGCAAAAAGTCAACAGACACGCAGCAATGTTTAAGTGGATCGATTTTCCATTTGGTCGAGTGCATAGCGCGCTTCGCACGGCTTGTGCAAAAGTCTCCGTGATGTTCCCCCTAAAGGCGCGCAAGTGCGACGAAGCGAGAGAATAGATAATAAAGTTGAATCGCCGACGTCGCGTGTGTGCGTATAAGCCTCCGTTCCGCGATCTATCCGAACTTATCCCGTGATAACCGGAACGGTTCGAAGTGTCTGTTCAGGAGTGGCGTTACATCATGCGCCAGCAGCCAAGAGAGGAACGAGACCGAAGTGAAATCCAAGGCTTCGTTTTCTCACTTGCTGCTGCTTAGCAATAATAAATATTTAAACTTCGCTCTGGCGACCGCTCTGCTGCGTCGTTTCGCTTTTTCGGACCGATCGGCTTTATTTTTCGCTGATACTTATACGCGAGGAATTTTTTTTCAAATCTTGGATCGATGGAGAAAAAGCGATTTTAACGAGAGAGGATTGCGATACGACTTTTTGCCAAACATCCAGTTTGCAGGATAACTTATTGCAGATTGAAGTGAGTCGTTGAAAACCAGTTACAAGAGGATTTTTCAGTTCTGCGGAAGAGCAGTGCGTGTGTCATTTACATTCGAATTGTGGCGTTTGATGAAATCATCATCGAAGATTAATTTCTATACCGTATAAAATAGGACTCGATATATATATATTTCTCAATTCATCGATAATCATAGTTCTGACATGTGTATTGCATACAGCGGACGAATAAAAAGTTGTGGATAATTTTGAGGAATTATAAATAATGATAATTTAAAGTCGGTACATGCCAGCGACTGCTGCGATTCGGATTTATCCGGATAAACTAAAGCGAAAAACAATGAAAATACCTGCGCTTACAGCTACATCACTCAACTTCTGCAGATGACGTCGTTTTCGTATATTATTATTCAATTACATCAATTTGTAATTTTTATTAACAAAAACTTTTTTTTCATGTGCGTAAAAAAAGGGATGCAATGAGAATTCGTATTTTCATTACTAAATCAAATATATATATATAGGGATCAGCAGTAAATTTCTGAAATTTACTTAATATCTATAACTTCACTTTTTATAATTTATGTGGAAACGTTCATTTGGATTAAAATTTTATAAATAACACAATAGAAGATTTATGTATCATAACAAGATAAATATTTTATAATATAATCGTCTGTTAAGTAGTGAATAGATGACTAATTTTATTGATTTTTAAATTATAGGGGTAATTAAATATAATTTTTTATATATTGACCTCTTGTATAATTATTATTCAATTTTGGTAACAATAATACATAAATCATAGATAAACAATGTGTAAAATAAAATTAAAAATAAAAATACTTACATGGCATCGGTTGGAGCGTAGGGACTTCCAACATTCTGACCGATTGAGTTAGATGGCGAAAGTGAGTCTAGAGGTATCTAGAATAGAGAAACCAGTGCATCAATTGCTGGTGCCATTCAATCACGACAAAAATAGAACGACTCATATGGTCAGAGCAAGAGGAAACCTATTTAAGTATATTTCAATTTGACGCATAAATAAAGGCTCGTTTAAATAGCAGAAAAGTTTGTTCACCCTTTGCCTCGTAAACCCTTTCAATGTGAATTGTTTCATAAATTTTGATTACAAAGTTAAGTTTTAAAGTACTTTTATAAAACGGAATTTCTTTTAATTTATCTCATCTGACTGATTACTTTTAATCTTACAGCTTGCAGTTCTAAAAAACTACAAATGATTTTAGTGTTTATTATAAAAATAATTACATTCTTCGTACTTTGATATAAACTTAATTTTGTATTCAGAAGAATCAAATAGATATTCTTAAAATTGGGACATGACCACAATCACATCGGCTTCAAACGTTTGAAAGTTATTTTTCACTATACAGTCTTAATGTATTTACTATTCGAAAAGATTATATATATATATATATATA
>UELV01164158.1:0-16579 GCA_900490015.1 Megastigmus stigmatizans
AGAGAGAGAGAGAGAGAGTAGAGTAGAGTATTGCATTTATTGAGACCGTGGGGTAGGACCCTATATGGCCTAAAAGTATAACAAAGAGTATACATTTGAAGAAGTCGTCCTTAAAATGATGCGCGCGGTCCGGGTCGAACTCCAGAGGCCCTAGCTGGTTAAGGAGGTTGGATGCGGTGATAAAGAATGATCGCCGCATGTCCTCTGTCCTAGGCGTAGAGTTGGTGAGGCTGGAGGAGCGCACGCACACGTCAACATTCATAAGCGTGAAATTGTCGGCCAAGTAGGGTGGGTTGCGATACGCCAAGATGTTGAACGCCAAGGAACCTATGAAGTACTACCGGCGTTTGGCGGCAGAGAGCCACCCTAGGCTAATGCGGTGTGGAGTGACATGTCCTCGATACGGGATATGACCACTGACGAAGCGCACACACGCATTAAGTGCGCGCTGAATCTTGGTGCTGCGCGTGTTGTCGAGATCATGGTAGACAGCGCACGCATAATCGAAGTGCGGAAAGATGAGGCTCTGAACTAGGTTCTTCTTCGTGGGAATGGATAGAGCATGTTTATAGTGTTTAAGAGAACGAAGAGAACAATGCACCCGACGCAAAACTTGGTTTACGTGTGAGGCCCAGTTGAGAGTGGGGGTGATCAAGACACCAAGATTCTTAATTTGGGATGCGTACGGTATTGGAACCCCGCGAATAGTGACTTTAGGGATGCTCTCGAGGTCCAAGCGAGAAATGAAGGCCTCGCTACCCAAGAGCATAGCCTTGGTCTTCGCGAGGTTAAGGGAAAGACAGTTTTCAGCAGCTCAGACGGCCACGGCCTCCGCGTCGCGAGTAATCGCAGCAATGCCTTCGCGCAGTTCGGCAGGCGGGAACAAGTGATAGACCTGAGTGTCGTCGGCAAAAATCATATGCCGCGCAACACTCAGGATAGACGGCAAGTCGTTGATGAACGCGATGAAAAGTAGCGGGCTGAGGACACTTCCCTGGGGGACGCCGGCTAAGACCTTGAGCCAGTCGGAAGTGCGGCCGCCCTCGTCGATCACCGCCTGCAGGCGTTCGTGGAGATACGCATAAAACCACGCGAGGGCAGCGTCTGATCACATAAGATGCTTGAGTTTAAGGAGCAAGAGACCATGTGGAACCGAATCGAAAGCCTTGGAAAAATCGAAGAGCACGAGTACGGTAATCATGCGTTTATCGATGGCGAGGCGCACATCATCCAAGACCTCGAGATGTGCCGTCTGGGTGCTGTGGCCCCTACGGAAGCCGGCCTGTCGGGCATCAAGAAGGCCAGACGCCTCGAGATTCCGCGAAAATTGGGCATGTGCAATACGCTCATGCCCAAAGGTCCGGAAAAACGGCTTCTCTCAGCGAACAATTAAAAAGAGAGGTGAGTGGAGCGGGTAAAATCGGGGCAACTAGCTTAAGTATTTCCCCTGAGATGTCGTCCGGTCCGGTGGCCTTGGAGGTTGACCTACGAACGGCCAGCAGGTCTTCTCGATGAGAAACTGGCGAGAAGCTAAATAACTGGTCGTCCGGAGCAGAAGGATACTCCAGCGCAAGCCTCTGTAGAGTAGCAGGCGAGAGAGGCACTGCGTCTGCGGCCACGCTGGCGTAGTGCCTGTTTAGGTCAGAGCAGCAAAAATAATTAAAAGGAAAGACGCGAGGGGAGCTCGATACCCCCATTTTTCTCAGTATTTGCCACTTGGAAGGAGCACTGGGCGCGCCTGCCAGACGGTCGGCATAATACTTGTTTTTTGCCGTGTTAAGAGCGTTAAGAGAGATAGATAGATAGATATTTGTTTATTTGCAAATTAATACAAAACTGAAATACAACCATATACATATGGTTTTACATTTTACAAAATACAGTCTTCTCTTTCATAAATCTATACACTAATATTGCACTTAATTATTTTCTATCTGTATCACAGCATAAGTTAACATTTAATACAAAAATCAGTCTTAAAATATTTGGAGTAACATCACAGAGCATCCTATTTAAAATACAAACAAACAAGGTAAATCACAGCGGTCTATATCTATCAGTTAAACAAGTATTTTAAAATTTAAACATTCACTCATTTCATACATGCACCCACTCACACTAATAAATACACTCACACAATTTAAAAACGATTTATAGGGGACAAAACAAAATAGATTAACATAAAGAAAACCCATCTGTCCGTCCTCTATGTGAGTGTAAGTCTATAATATTTTTAATATTTTTGGCGCACAAAGATCACAGGCCCCGTCTCCGAGTGACTAGGGATCGAGCTCGAGGTGGTGTTTAAAGACCGCCGCTTTAAATCCGCACAAAGATGGAAGGTTGCGCAGACTTATTGGGAGAGAGTTCCAATAGCGCGCAAACTGAACCTGGAATGATGACGGCGGTCGCCTCGGCCTCAAGACTGTGCCACTCCCAGGCTCCTCACCCCGCTCCCCCCTCGCACCCTGCGGCTGCAGAATACGGGTACCAACGATTTTCTCTCGCTCTAGGGAGGGAAGCACAGTGCTGAGCACTGCGAATGCAACATTATCTGAATCAACATCAGCAGTCGAGGCATCAGTAGTAATTCCATTTTCTGCAAGTTCGCAGTACTCGTCACCGTCACCAGCCCGCACGCCACAGCTCCCAGAGGGCGAGCGGCGAGAAGGTACAGATCTTACTCTGGAGCTTAATGTGACAAAAACCTATGACTCATTCCACGAACTGTCATTTTCACTATTGATAGATAGATTATTTACAAACTGTTTCGTCAGTCACGAGTCTTCCTCAACCCTGGCCGAAATCTTGAGAATTTATTTGGTCTTTTAAAACAGAATTCTCATGCAGTAACATAAGCCGATCCTTATGCAGACCCTCCAGCTGGGATGACTGCATATCTATTTTTCTTTCTAGAAATGAAACTTGTGCACTCAGTTTATCCACCAACTGATTCACTGCTGGTGTGTCAGCTGGAGTACGTGCACCAATCGCATCAAGTTTCCGCTCTACCCGAGACTGAAGATTGACCAATGTTCTGTTGAGCAGTTCAAATTATGCTCCCATGTGATCTACCAGAGTAGAGGAGAGTGAAATATTTGGAAAAACATTTCCAGCGCCAGAACTGTCCGCAAACTTTGCCGGCGTTGAAGTATGTATGCTTGACGGCGCCTGCATGCCGGCAACCCGATGCATGTCGGCCGAAGTTATAAGGGCGCCCGCGCGCCGGCAACCCGCTGCACATCGGCCAGAATGCTCCCAATACTGCCACTGTCGCTGAACGCTTCCCCGCGCAGGCTACTGTCGATACCGCTGGCGAGTAGAGGGGCGCAAGCATCCGTAGGTGAGAGCGACGGCTCTTCTCGCTCATGTGTATTGGTTCTCGCGCTTGCTCTCTCAGTCTTTTCCTCTCTCTCTCTCTCATCTGTCTCCGCTCACGCCGATTGATTTTGTTTTCATCCTTTTGATGTTTATTTTCGCGCTTGTGTTCAGCGACAATTCGAACAGATATAATTTTGCGCGTCTGGCTCGATTTTAGTGATACCATTCACGAAGCATGACCAACTCGTTTACATTTAAAACATGTACCAAGTGCTGAGTCGTTTCTCGATGTTCGGTTGCAAAACTCGCAGGATTTCTTCCGCTCCTTTTTTCAATTTTCCAATTGAGGTTAGTGTTGCCCTCTTAAATAATTAAAATAATTAAACTATTAAATCGAAAAATAATTTCATCGACCGCCTCGTTGTGATTAGAGCAGAGCGATTAGCGAGCCAGGCAAATACATACTTATATAATTAATCACGCACCTGATAATGTGTGCGGTCACGCACATGCGCAGAAGCACCTTACGAAAATATCGCAGAACTCGCATGGAAACGAACAGCCAGAAAAATTCAGCAAAGTGTATCAAGCACAGCACGCCCAGCGAAGATATCGGTGGAGATGATGGCTTGCATATAAGCGCTTGTAAGTAACCTGCAACAAAACGCCCGAAGGCAGGCAGGCAGCAGTACAAAAGTCCAACAGCGAGACCGCGGTAAAAGGCGTGTATGCCGAAGACTTATCAGAGAGAGAGAGAGAGAGAGAGAGAGAGAGAGAGAGAGAGAGAGACACACAGATCATCCTATGTCATCAGTCAGCTTAAGCAGGGCTGTCTGAGTACTGTGATACTGTCTGAACCCTGCATGTAAAGGATCGAGAATTCCGGTTCAGGAAAGATAGCTGGGAATTAGGGAGTGTGCAATCTTCTCGAGCACCTTGGAAAGAAAACACAGTAGGGCGAAAGTCCAAAACTCAGAATGGAGCTGAAATCTTCTCGACCTCATTGCGTAAATGAAGAAATTTATCCACTAGAACGGCACTACCAGTCCTTTTATACTGTCTATGCGTGACGTTACTTTTGTTAGTGAGTAGTTGAAGCTCAGTGCCAATCCTTGTGGCTTTTCCTCAGCGAGGAGTTACAGTTTTCAACGGTGCAAGTTCATTTATCGCCTCCAATAGATTGACACTAAGACATTGAAACGCCCCATTTATGTCAAAGTTAGTATCTAAGCTATTATGAGAATGCGAGAAACTCATTGAGCTCAACCGAGTTTAAATTATTATAATATCGGAAACTGGAAGTTCCTTTAGAAGGAGATACCAGGTGAAAGTCGATGGTAGCATCAATGATATTGTGCCTGCTACGAAAGGGCACTAGACTGTTGCTATAGTCCAGTACTGTATCATTATCGTCTACAAACATTATTTCGATCTATCGCGTTATGCCGCTCGCTCCTGCGCCCACAAAAAGCCAGGTTCCATCTTTGCTGAAAAGTGAGTCGGGAAGCGCATCAAACACAGCATGATTTAACAAGTAACAGAACTTTATTGAATAACCAAAACAAGAGTGCGTGTGCTAATATGAGGAATAGATAAAAGGCTATGCCCGAGCTGTGTAGATGCTGTGTCGTTTGAGTCTTTATCGGTGGAGAGCGTCAGTGATGTGATGCAGTTGGCAGAGAAATGAAGACGAGAGGGACTGAAGCACATTCAAATCTTTGGCGGCACTGACGAAAAGCCCGTTCAATTGTTTCGCAGCGCAGTCCGCTGTTTTCTTTCTCGGCATCCTCTGTAGGCCGATTTTGCACCTCGCGCTTGAATGTTGATGGAAGCATGGAGCACGGACGCCACAGATCCATGTGTGAGATGTATCGGTATGGTGTGTCGAGCCGTGCTGGATGATATTAACTGAGAGTTCGTCAATTAAGCGCTGTCCGAACTCAGATTCGCCAATCGTCGACAACAGATCGGCATTCAGATCACCCATAATTGGCTTGTGGCTGTAATTACCACTAATGTCTCTAAGCAAATTGAGAAAATCAGGATAATTATTAAAAGCTATTTTGGGTGAGCGATAAATAACACCCACAAGGATTCGTGTGGTTTTACCCTTTTGAACCTCACAAAAAAGAAATTCGAGGATATCTGGCCTACCAGGTCCAGTGCTGTTGGATTTGCAAGTACTTTGGCCTTATAATTAATACGAATATAAAGGGCAACACCACCACCATTAACATTTCGATCCTGACGTACTACACTAAACCCACCGATCTGAACGAGTCGATCATCGACGGCTGGGACAAGCCACAACTCGGCGATTCTGAACAGATGATAGGACGGATTATCGTAAAGAAGTTGACAGGACTTGCTCAATGTGAGCTCTGTTAGAATTCATGTTGAGAAAGTCAGCTCTCAGTCCCCTCTCTTTCACCTCACCGGTAACTCCCCGCTGAAGTCATGCGGCATTGACAGCCGTGTTACTATTATTAGGATGGCCGCTCCCCTCCTCAGCATAATTTTGAGGAATGGAGCGCCCAAGCCATTTACAGTCGGCATCGGCAATTACCCGCAGGTCTGCAGCGAAGGCAAACGCATGCGTGCGCTCACCACCCTTCCTCCTGACCAAAAACCTGCCACCACTGTGCCAGATGTATTCGAAGTCTAGACGACTTCCTCCATTTCAAGAGAAGGGAGAAACATGCTCAGTACTGCAAAAGCAATATTTTCAAGATTTACATTCATAGAATTTTCGTAAGCAATACCATTTATAAGAATTTTGCAGCACTTATCACTATCGGTGGAACCCGCGGTACAGCTTCCTTGAAGGGAGCGGCGAGACGGTGCAGATTTTGTTCCGAAGCCTAAAGAGACGAAAATCTGCGACTCGTTATTTACATGATCATTTTCGTCAATATTAATTAGATTGCCGTTAGAATTCTTGTTCAAAGGCGAGACGATATCGACCATAGCCGATATCTTGCGCTAAAGGGAGTTAATTTGGTCCTTTAATACAGAGTTTTCATGCAGTAACAAAAGCAGATCATAATGCAAGCCCTCCAGCTGGGATGCCTGCAAGTCGATTTTTCGCTCAAGAGATGAGACTTGTGTTCAAAGATCACCCTCTAGCTGGTTCACTGCTGGTGTGTCAGCTGGAAGGTTTAGAGCAGCGTTATCAATCTTCCTCTCCATCCGAGACTGGAAATCGGCCAATGTTCTGCCCATTAGTTCAAATTGCGCACCAATAAGATCGACCATGGTCGATGATATACAAGTGTGTACAACGGAAATATCTGAAACGTAGATGCTTCGAGCGCCTGCACGCTGTCAACCCGCCGCACACCGGCCGAAAATGTTGGCCGAGAGAGAGAGAGAGATACAGAAAGAGAGAGAGAAAGAGAGAGACCGGGAGAGAGAGATACGGAAAGAGAGAGACAGTGAGAAGGACGGAGAGAGAGACAGAGACAGAGATAGAGACAGAGACAGAGATAGAGACAGAGACAGAGATAGAGACAGAGACAGACAGAGGCAGAGAGACAGACAGAGACAGAGAGGCAGACAGAGACAGAGACAGAGACAGAGGCAGAGACAGAGGCAGCGGCAGAGGCAGCGGCAGAGGCAGCGGCGATTCGAAACTAAGTTCAAATTTTATGTTCCATTATCAAAAATACAAGGAAATTTAACTTTTGAACATGTAAGTATTTACTTGGATCAACTGTTTTACTAGAATATTGAGTAATACTTGAGGTCAAACTTTCGAGCGTATGTTGCTTCATCGGTCTCGACTCTCAATTCTTTTTCGTGACAGAGACCATCGAATATGTCCATTGAAAATAATGATTCCGAATTCCTATAATATTATCCCCGTCACATCCTCGTAATATTATAATTATTTCGCACTATATATAAAGCAACATATTTTGTCTATAAAGAGTTATATTTGCTCCATAAGTGCTTCTAGCACGTAACTGCTAATACAATTGCTTCTTGACACACTCACAGTTCATATGGAGTTGTTTAAATACTGTTTGACTTTCGGGCTTAGTACTATTTCGCATATGCGAAAAAATACACAATGCGCCCTTGTATCGGCAACTGATAAACATTCTACTATTAGGCACACTATGAGCACTTATAATTGTAAAATTATACAATTTTAAAGCATAAAACATATTAGTAATTTTTAAAGCATAAAATAGTAATTTTATTATACAATAGAATATAAGTCTGAAGGTCTGTTTGAGTTTTTGTATAACACAAGTACGACGTGAATTGTGATTTCATTTTTTTTTATATTGTGTTTTTTTTTGTGATTTGTTTAGTTAGCGTGAAGAGGAGGGTATATTTTGTAAGCACTCGGAACGTCGCAAAGAGTAAAATAAAGAATCTCTTTCGCATTTCGTATTCCATGATGACCAATAAAATCACCTTACCCAGTTTGAAAAATAAAGGAATAATCGATTCATCATCGAATTTTAATTTGGCATTGGATCACTGATGTGCCTGTAGAAGAGTACAATGGAGAAACCAAATTTGAAAACACAGGTCACGTACGAAGGAAGCGTCCAACGGCTTCCGAGGAACAACAACACCACCTGACAGATAAGAACACAAACACACGTACACACTTACTCGAAATTTTAAACACTTACTGCCGCCTCAATATTTTATACTTTTTTTATAAAGTCAAACGTATTTTCGATAATCATGTAAAAAACTTTTTTGTAAGTCTAATCAAAACAATAAAGAAGCTCACTCTCTCCTAGACACATAGACAGTTTCTCCTTAAATGTAGATCTTATGACATTTTCCCTAATCACATTCGTCGATTTGCAGCACATTTGAATAGATTCAATTTTCAAAGTAACTACATAAACAGAAAGTTGAACTTTGTCTCCCAAAACAACAGGAAAAAAATTTTAAACTTAGAAATAATAGATATCAACATTCATATAAATTTTTTAAAAAACAATTACAATAAAATCAAACTGAACATTATTAAAAAAAGTGATAAAAAACTGTTTTGCACTTTTGAGAGATTCTATGAAAAAATAAATTATGGCATAAAAAGAAAATTTGATTATTATAAAAACAGAAAATTCAATGATTTGATTTTTAAAGGTAAAACTAATAATGAACATACTTTTATTTCAAATAAAAATAGTGACAATACATATAACAATTTTAATAATAATAGGGACAATATACATAACAATAATATTAATGAAAACACAGAAATTGACAACATAAAGAAAAAATGGCTTGTTGATCTTTCGGATGAAGAGATTCCAGAACATGCCAAGAAAGTGTTAGCGTTGGGAGAAAAGTTTAATTTTACTATTGACCCGAACAAACAGACGTATTTCGAATTATTAAAAAATCTTGAAATATCAGTTAACTTGAAGATATTGACAATCCGGTTACGGGGGATGTACTCAAAGTAGTAAACACGTTTATTAAAAAGAAAAATCATGTGCTTCTCGAGGATGCAATAATAAGAGATAAAATTCAAAAAACCAAGCGCTTTATAAAAAACAAAAAAGAACTATTATTTACGCGCGCGGATAAGGGCAGCGTTACGGTAGTCATGAACAAAGTAGACTATATAAACAAAGTCGAAAAAAATTTGAAAGATGAAACGTATTATAAAGTTTTGACCAAATCACCTCTACCAATGTTGCAGAAATCAGTTAGAAAGCTTATTGAAGCCTGGGAACAAAAAGGTGTGTTTAAGCAAACTGATCATTTCAAAACCGTTATAAAGCAGCTCGAGAATACATCATTACATAGTGTTATTACATTGAATTATCCTGTTCGCTTTACCGTTTCTGCACTTAATTGCCCGATTTATAACTTAGACAAAAGTTTATCAATGTTTTTCAATAGCTTCATACCACGACATGTATCTTCTTTACAAAACAGCTTAGAGTTTAAACAAATAATTGACAAAACACAAATTCCTGATGATTTTGAGCTTGTCTCTTTTGATGTCGTATCTTTGTTTTCAAACCTGCCTAAGGATCTCATTTTACAAGCATTAGCCAAAAAATGGAAATATTTAAGGAGTTATCTAAATTTATCAAAACAAGAATTCTTGGACGGCATTAATTTGTTGCTAAATTCAACCTACCTTTAGTTTAATAATAAATTCTAGAAACAGGTTATGGGGGCCCCGATGGGTTTCTGCACCAACCTATGGTTCGCAGAGATCACTCTGGAAGCCCTCGAAACTAATTGTTTAAAAACAATAAAAAATGACATTTGTTTATACAAAAGATATGTTGACGATTGTTTCCTAATAATAAAAAATGACAAAATTGACTCTACTTTAGATACCTTTAACTCTTTCCATTCGGCACTTAAATTTACAGTTGAACGCGAAAATTTAAAAAAATTGAGTTTCTTGGATATTGAGTGCATAAAGAATGGCAGCAATTCTATAATTACGAAATGGTATAGAAAGCCGACAGCATCTGAGCGGTACATTAATTTTCTTTCGCATCGCTCCATAGCGCAAAAGATTGCAATTATTTATAACTTGGTGGACAAATGTTATGGACTTTCGGACGCGCGTTTTCATGGAGAGAATATTGACATTCTTAAAAAGTTTCTCTTAGCCAATAATTACCCTACCAATTTTATCAATAAGTATATAAAAAAGAGGATAACTTTCAATTCGAATAAAAATATTGACGCACCTAATAAAATCACCCATAGACGTTTTAAACGTAGCATGGTCTTGCCTTATATTAAAAATTTGACTCCGTCTATTAATTTCATTTTGAGAAAGTACGATATAAGTAATATTAATAAAACTGTAAACAAACTAAATAGCATTATTAAACTAGGCAAAGACGTTTTAGATCCGTTAAACACTAGCAATATAGTATATACGATTAATTGTAACGACTGCGAATGTATTTATATAAGCATGAGTGAGCGACAATTGAGAAAGCGTAGAGACGAGCATAGCTCAACACGTTTACCAAACAAAACATCAAATAGACTTTGATAATGTCGAAATTCTTGATAGGGAACGCGGAAAATGTAAGAGGGAGTTTTCCGAAATGATGAATATTTTTTATTATAACAATACATTAAATAGAATTGAAGACACAAATTTTTTTTAAAATGTTTATAAATCTACTTTAATTCTAATAAAAAAATACTCTTAACCTTTATAATTATTTGTTCATAACACAAAAAAATTTCGAAAAATACTCTCAACTCTTCTTTTTAATTCATAGTTTAACGACAATTTATCTTTCCCCCTCCTATTTGGTTTTTATCAAGATTTTGGAAGGCTCTCTCCATCGTTTATATGGCAGTAATTGCCATTGTATAACGACCCTCTGAAGTGGGCACACTTTTGTACTTTTGTGCCTTTTAATTACCTTTATTTAATTATATTATATAATATTTTACTATAATAATAATCAGCGAGGATAGTGGAGGTGTACGAGAAAGTGAATGATTTTTGCGCGAGTTTATCTTTTTGAAGAAATTTTTTATAGAAATGGATTTTTGAATAGAATATTAATTTTTCCATGAATTTTGTTTTTTCAGTGTTATATTTTGATTATTCTTCAAGAAGTTTTTAATAAAAATAGTAATTTTAGTATGCAATAGAATATAAGACTGAAGGTCTATTTGAGTTTTTGTATAACACAAGTACGACGTGAATTGTGATTTCAGTTTTTTTTGTATTGTGCTTTTTTTGTGATTTGTTTAGTTAGCCTGAAGAGAAGAGTATATTTTGTAAGCTCTCGAAACGTCGCAAAGAGTAAAATAAAGAATCTCTTTCGCATTTTGTATTCCGTGATGATCAATAAAATCACCTTACCCAGTTCATAAAACATATTATTTTGCCCACGAACTTTCTGTGCAGGCATGCAAAAAGAATTGAATTGATGTTACGAATTCCAATTCGGCTTTATTTTAATTCGTTTACTCTGGAATTCCTTTTGAAGTGAATATTTATTAAGCTGAGCTATACATATTCTGGGATAATGTAAGGAGAAGTAATTGAGAATGAAAAGCAATTGCATATGTCTTTTTAATCGCTTTTCTGCTAAAAAAAATAGTGAAATCCATTTAAAAAGAAATTCAGATGCAGCAGTTATTCAAGTCTCCATTTGCTTTCTTAGCAAGGTTATTGTTTTCTTTAAACGTTTGAGTCTGTATTTTATACGGGAGAGATGGAAAACCATACTGTTGACTACATTTGAATATAACTTAGCAATTCGTAGATCCAAAAATACTGATATCTTTTACAATTTTAATTTACCCTCCTGTAGTTCACATGTCCAAAGTTTCAATTTGAGCTTAGCTTCTTATTAAGTGTTTTCAAAAAATTAACAGGTCATTCCGATGGTATTCAATTGAGCGTAATATGTGGAAATTGATAGATATGGGTTATATTGAAGAACTTACTTTGACGATTTACTGTATTTTAGCTCGATTAGTGGATTTCAAATGTACTAAAATTGACTAAAAATTAAATTTGTCACATTGCAGATTACGATATTTTTTAATTTGTGTTTAACTTTTAACCTTAGAAGACCTCTAAATCATGTATATATATATATATATTGAATGTATAACTGAGGACAAGTCTTCGATCGAACAGGTGGTCCCTAAAGTTGCCAGACCCGTCCGCAAGGGAAAGGTCAATGCAAAAAACGTAAAGCTACGATTTTAGAGGATTTTTCATTATAATTTTTTGCACAGTACACGGGAAAAATACACAAAAAATCGTGAATACATCCTTGATATTCAAAAAGACCATTTCAAGGTCAAATTTCTTTTTTTATCCTATTTTAAGCTGAAACATCGTTTCTACGATTTTTGTGATGTTGCGTACAAAAAAAATTGTATAAAGATCCTGGATAAATTATGGATCTTGAAAAAGACACAGGGAAAATATTTTTACATATAGATATACACATATATACGCTTACATACTACATTCGCCAACAGTCGTAAAAAGAAATGTTGGAAAACGACGTTTCAGTTCAAAACAGGAAAAAAAATTTGACCTTGAAATGACCTTTTTGAAGGCAGGATACCTGCAGGATTATTTTTATTATTTTTACTACATTTAGCACATCCAATAACTCCAGAAAAATATACAGAATTTTGTTTCCCTTAGTGGTCCCTTTTGGTACCAGACCCATCCTCTAAAGGTTAAGAGTACCTATCCAAAGTCTCAAAATAACGAAAAAAAACTGAGAAACAAAAACAAAGAGACTACACATCCTCGAAATATTTTTGTTATTTTATTTAATATCTCCATTCAAAAGTTTTAAAATCCATTAGAAAAATAATTTTGCTTTAAGCATCTCGAAATTTCTGATATTACGTGGGTCCTCAACTTCTTAGAATTCTTTTCGTAAATGAGCTGAATACTTTTAGTTACTTTACAGAACTTTTTAATACAATAAAATATTAAATTGTTTGTTTACACTAAAATATTTAATAACATTGGCCCGTATAATATTTAATAATAAAGTAGAATGTTTAACAGTTGCCAATACAAGGGCGCGTAGTGGAGTTTTGTGCATTTGTGGAACAGTACTAAGCCCGAAAGTCAAACAATGATTTACGAGCTGCATATGAACTGTAAGTGTGTATAGAAACAATCGTATTCGCAGTTGCGTGTTAAAAGCCCTTATGGGGCAAAAGTAGCTCTTAATACACAAAATATGTTGCTTTACATACGAACTTTCTGTATGGAGGTGCGAAATAAATAAAAGAAGTATCAAATTCGGAATCATTATTTTCGATGTACATATTCTATAGACTCTGTAACGAGAAAGGATTGAGAGTTGAGACCGATGAAGCATCATACGCTCGAAATTTTGACCAAAAATACTTACATTTTCAAAAGTTAAATTTATCTCCTTGTATTTTTGATAATGGATCGTGAAATCTGAGCTTAGTTTCGTATCGCGCTTTTTGAGCATACTGCAAACCCTGGTACGGTAGGAGTAACTTGAAGAAATTGTGACTTGAAATCTTTAAATGAAAGATGTAGAATGTAGAAAAATGTATTTCTCTCTCTCTCTCTCTCTCTCTCTCTCTCTCTCAGTTAGTACAGCTACAGTCGCCTACTAATCGGCTCCATTTAGAATTGTGTTTTTCTGCATACTCTGCCGGCCAGAGCTTTTTCACAGATCATCATGGCAAGCGTCTTTATGCAAACCATCTCGGCTAATGTTATCTTCGCGGCTCGAGACAGTCTTGCATTCTTTTCCAACATTTCTTCTGGCCGACTTCGTCATTTTGAGTTTAGTTCTGAGAGCTTCTTCTGCCAAGAAAGTCATGGGAGCGGGAGGAGACGCGCGAGTCTACGTCAATCGAATTACAGGAACTGAAGAAATTTCGATTTTCGTCTGTCAATCAACACCTCTGACGAATGACAACGCACTACGCAATGCAGATATCAAAGAAAGCGCGAGAGGATGGAGACATTGTCCCCCCACCACAGCTGTTTCTATCAACTCACCAGGTGAATGAACTCTCGATTAGAGTCTCGCGAAAGAAAAGGCGATGGATATTCGTGATAATCTACTAACTACGATCACGGACTTAAGCGCTGCATATGACGTTATTTCGAATGGGTACTCTCATTTGCTTGCGGCCTATAATGTTGTAACGGGATACAGAGACTCGCTAGACTTTATGAACGACAAATTGGAGCAGGTAGTAGCCGAATTATCAGTTATAAAATTGTCCTGCAATCAAGTCGACGCGGAACAATCCTACGCGAACGTGGCAGCCTGCGAACAGTCTCATTGTCTAGAGGAAAGACTTTTCCTATAATCAAAACGAATCGCACCATCATTGGACCTTCCGCGGAGTCCGCAGTACGTATATCATCCTCTAGCGCAACTAAAGACGTTCTTCAAATTCAATGTCAGACGCATTAAATATGGGCCCAAGAACTCTGTAATCGTGGAGGGCGATGCATTAAATACAGAAACCTTAGCTAGCTGCGACTCGCTTAGAAGGGCAGGTTCAGAATTAAAACGGGATGCCAAACTAAATCCTCGTCTAATAATCCATGGAGTGCCGGTAAACCTAAATCAAGGATAAATTATTAAATGCTTAGTGGAACAAAATGTGCTAAATGCAACAGAGAATGATTTCAAGGCTGTTTATTTATATCCTGCACGCAGTCAAAAGCATCGCTCTTTTGTAGTAGAAACCAAGCCCGAGCACAGAATCACATTACTTAAGCGAGGTAAAGTTAATATTAACTGGGAAGTATGTAAAATAGAAGACCATATAGCGATTTTGCAGTGCTTCAAATGCTCAGGCTTCAGTTACATTTCCAGCGCCTGCAGAAATAAGACTAGTTGCCGCAATTGTTCAGGCGAGCATCTTACGAAGGACTGTGACGTAGAGAGCGAGACGAAATGCGTTAATTATTTAAGAGTGTAACGAGAAAACTACAGTGATTCAGCTACGGGCCGACCTAAATGTCCCTTATTGCGTAATAGGATAGATAGCAGGATCGCTTCAATCGATTATGGAAATACGTAATATATCGAAACTCGCAATTTGTCATACTAACGCACAACCGTTGGAAGTACATTTTGCCGATATTTCAGCTATTATAAATATAGAAAAAGTACATGTGTTAGCGATTAGTGAGTTGTTTCTTAAGCCGGCGAGGTCATCCGACTTTTTAAAAATATCAGATTATAGCGTAGTAAGAGTTGATCGATTGGGTAGGGAAGGCGGAGGTGTGGCCCTTTTTATTCACGAGTCGATACGTTTTAAAGTTATTGATAAGTGGCAGCAACTGGAGATCTATTCTAAAAGGCCGGAATTTCTCTTCGTGTTATTACATCTATAATAAAATCAGTTAGGTACGATTTATAGTCCACCGAAATGCGGATATTGGTCTGATATTGAAGAGACTTTTATCAATTGCAATAAGGGGCACGATTTCACGGTATTGCTGGGTGATTTTAACATTAATTGGACTGCTTCTTCGGCGCCGCGCCGTATTTCAATTTTTTTTATTCATATCGATTCGAACCTCTGCCGTTCCCTTCGACCCACCACGTCGGAAACAACGCCCTCGACAATCGATTATATATGCGTCAGCGATAGATCAAGAGTAATTTACTTCAGGCAAAAATATTGTCCCAGTATTTAGGAGCATGACGTTCTGTTTGCCGCGCTAGCTTTCCAATTTTTCCGGACGTGAAGCGTTAAATTACATGTAAAGGTTTTCGAAATTTCGATGAGACCGCCTTTCTGCACAACCTTGCGAAGTGCGACTGAAGCAGAGTTTCGGATATGCAGGATTTGGACGAGAAATTGCGAGTTTTTACTTCACTAATTATTGGGGCTTACAATACACGTATCATACATTACTTTTTCTCCGAGAAAACAACCATCAACTTGGTTTAGTCAAGAGCTAAAAAATCTAATTAAGGCTAGAAATAAAGCGTGGAATATTTACAGACGTTTTTAGCGCCCAAGCAGTCATGAAGAGTATAAGCTGCTGCATAATCGGGTTAAATTTGCCACGAGAAATGCAATTTCATCATATTTTCGCAATAAATTAGTGCAAGCTACAAAGAGTACAGAGTTATAGAAATGTATCGGTGAAATGGGTATACATTCGGCTAAGAAGGGAGAGGTTCCCTTGCAGGTTGATGAAAAGACGCTCAATAAGCACTTTTTGGGCGAAAACGTTGCGCTTATCTTGAGATACTCGGTGCCAACTATTAGAGTTGCACCGGATAACAGATTTTATTTTCGCCACGTTAATACCGCCGAAGTAGTTTCGATTATTTGCTCGGCGAAATCTAATGCAAAAGGACCAGATGATATAAACTGTTTCACATTTTTTGAGGTTAGAATTCGTGTTTCGCAAACGGTTAAAACTAGAGCGAAATGGACATTTTTAGGTTTCCTAAAGGAGAACTAACTTTTCGTTGTCTATAAATATAAAAGTCAATGGTAATATTTTGCTAAAATCCAACATGCGTATGATAACAGTTAATATGCCAAATTAGCTATAATAATTTCTATGTCTCAGTGCATACAGGATCTATTATTAAAAATGTATTAACCATAACATAAAAAGACGATTTACTGTATTTTAGCTCGATTAGTGGATTTCAAATGTACTAAAATTGACTAAAAATTAAATTTGTCACATTGCAGATTACGATATTTTTTAATTTGTGTTTAACTTTTAACCTTAGAAGACCTCTAAATCATGTATATATATATATAT
>UELV01164175.1:0-14416 GCA_900490015.1 Megastigmus stigmatizans
AAGAAATGATTACATTTACAGCTTTTGATGAACATACTGTTTTTCAATATTGTTAATACACGTAATGTTTTACATAATTAGAGTCTATATATACATATAACAAATCACAGATAGGTATTAAAGGTACAAATACTAGTATCAAAAATTCTGTATTCTGGCATTAAGAGCATACAACTAACTTTTAGTATACATAAAAAGACGTTTACAATTTTAAAAAAAATTGACTCCTATGGTTATGTTTTCTACTTTCCCGCCGAACAAAGATACCAATTTCTTTTAATTTTATCTTTTTCAATCTTGGTGTGAAGGTTTTATGTGGCTCTGCATTTTATTATGATGGTCCTTCTGTAATGTTTAATTTCCCCTTAATAATTCAAGTATATTTCCAGTACTCTTTTACAATATTTTTTTCTAACAGTGCAATGCTCAAAATTACGAGTAAAAAGGATAGTTAACGGGGAAAAGGACGAAAGCCATAAATACAAATACCAAGTTTCTATCCAAGTAAAGAAGCAATATAATAACCAGTACGAACATGTCTGTGGCGGTAGTATCATCGGCGACGAGTACATTTTGACCGCAGCTCATTGTTTCTTTACTAAAGATGATAGAATTGTGGATCCATCGAAGGAACATGTGAGAATAATAGCCGGAATAAATCGTTTGAACGCTCCTAGAGGTGTCCAGCGATTCGTGGACAGAGTTTTTATTCACAAAAAGTACGAGCATAGGAATGGATATGTTTTTGCAGATATAGCTGTAGTTAAGGTAAGAAAAGATTTTTCTCTGTAGAGAAAACGAATTCTTTGGAAAGAATATATTTTTATTTATAACAATATTTTTAAATGTACTATTTAATTTAGAAAAAGTAAAAATGAGTCAGTGGACTATTACACTGCTTTTCCAGTGATATTCATTTCGCAGTTGAGAAGTAGATATTTTAGCTATTGCATATTGCTTATATTTTTTAATTTCTTTTTTTGTATAAATGTTCTGTTGTAAAAAGTGATAACATGCAGTTTAATAAAAGTAGGTCTGAAAAACAGTCTGTTTGCTTATGATGAGTATATATTTTGTAAGAAATATTTAAGTTTTCGAAATCTTATCTAAAGTTGAGTTAAAACATTCATTTTTTCAGTTAAAAGAAAAACTAAATGTATTTGGTGATTCAAGATTGGAAATAATAAATCTGCCTAAACAGCATACTACTAAAACATACAACAATGAAATCGCAGTTGCATCCGGATTTGGTGCAATAGGTTACGATAAGAAAAAAGGTGATGATGGAAAGATAACTAAGGTACCAATTTTTCCCAATACTAGACGGTATTTAGAAATGCGAATAGATACGACGAAATGTGGTGATTATGAAGCTACAATATGTGCCGTAGTAACCAAATCGGATAAAGCACGTGGAATGTGTTACGTAAGTTTCAATTTTTATTGCAATTACGCTTTAAAGTATAAGTAATTTTTTGTAATAAAAGAAATAAATAATATTGTAATCATTACTTTTTTATATAGAAATTTAAAAATAATGCACAATAACAGATAGTATGTTATAGTGTTATTCAAAATGACGATAGAACAAACAGTTTTTCTTTACTCGTATTCCCTAGTAAAAATAATTATCAACAATCAGGTTTAATCTAAAATTTTCGAAAAATTACATCTGCATTACTCATAAAGATTACGCCTGTTTCGTTGTGTAAAAAATATAATTACATTTTAAGATGAATTAATTTGTAATGTGTTGATGAATTCTATAAACGGTATAAGAATAAATAATGGTTCAAAATGCAATTCAAAAAATTTTTGAAAGACTTTATTAATACTGTAGTAATAGTTTCAATGAATTAATTTAATTGAATTAATTTAATAAAAATCACGGGCTGGTTTTGGTTTAATCAATTTATTTATTTCGACTATTAGTACAACCGAAGAACCAGTGTACACACCATAATTGTTACAGGCTAACAGCGGAGATCCTTTTGTACACAAGAATATTCTCATAGGAGTATTCAGCAGAGGACCAAAAGAGTGTGATAATAGAGTAAAGCTCGCAAAATTTGTTCGAGTGTCAGCATTCCTGGACTTCATTCGCCTCGCAATGAAAAAAGATGGTGATAAATCTGAGACGATGTATACTATATTTTGAGAGACAAATTCTTCAAAATAAAAGTTTATCTGTATGATTTATAAAATATGATCTAGTAAAGAGGTTTTTTAACCAATTTTTTGTTTAATAAGCTTATAGAATATGTTTTCTACATTCTTTACAAGGTAAAATTTAAACTTGCAGGTATACTTTTAGAATACACTCATATTCATATAAATACATATTGATTGTATTAAAAACTAAATAATATTTACATAATATATAATTTGGGTATATAATAATAGGGTCAAAAACACAACTTAGATGAATAGAATATATTCTTCATTGTAGTTACATCCCCCTCTATCTTAGCTTTTTGTTGAATTACTTAACCAGTGATGGAGAAAAAAATTGACTTCACAGAATCTATGTATTCAGTAAATGATGGGCAAATGAAAATATAGGAAACAAGCAATACGTGGAAAACTATTGAAATTATATATCGATGTCACTTTCATTTGCTCATCATTTACTGAATACATTGGTTCTGTGAATTCGATTTTTTTCTGTATCACTGATTACGTAATTCAACAAAAAGCTTAGGTAGAGGGGGATATAACCACAATGAAGAATATATATTATTCATCTCAGTTATGGTTTTAACCCTATTGTTATGTACCAAAATTATATATTATGTAAATCTTATTTAGTTTTTAATACAATAAAAATGTAGGAAACAAGCAATAGGCGCAAAATTATTTAAATGATTTATAGATGTCACTTTCAAGTATAGAAGCTGCCTTTTATACTTCCATCGTAAGTGTAAACAGTAATTTTTTTAGTCTCATGTATAATTTAAATAAATTATACTATAACAAATATTTAAAATATACCATTGCTGTACATTTTAGAGTACTCTAAAGCCAAATTATAAAATTTTAAGACAATTTTCATGTATACAAAGTAAAGGAGGCATTTGTTAATAGAAAACATTTGTCTACACGATAACAATCTTATAATAACTAGTTCACATAAAACTATGTAACGACTGCAAAAACTTCTGCCAAAAGAATACATTTGAAAAATGCATTGTACAAACAAATTATTAATTATTAATTATTTACTTGAACTGGTTTGTTATCTGATTAACATGCTTATCCGAATCGTTATTATTCAAAATTACCAAATCAATCATTAAAGTGGTTCATCTCAGATTGACTTAAAACTGTAGGAAATGATACAATGATTATAATTAATTATTTTACTGATTTCAATTTAATGCAGAAGATGGCGTGATTCTTGCCTGGCAACAATGTTTCAGACGTGACTGTATATATGTTTTACAAAAACCAATCAGACGAAAATATTACATTTACATAATTTATCGGTAGTTCCTGGGTTGAGCGCGCTTCATATATAATCATCAAAAGAAAATTGATTAGCACTTGTGTCGATATTTAATAAACCAGAAAGCAGTTAATATATCAATTTAGGAACAATAATAGCGAAAACTAAATTTAGTTAAAAAAAAAAAATAAGAATGCTGAAGTTTTAACTTTTTAATGTAAATTAAATGAATTGAGTTATTCATAAATTATATTTATATTATTGAATTATGCTTATAGATTTTCATTACTTTGACTGAGATTAAAATAAAAATCAAAATTTATGTTTAATTCTTGCTATATTATGAACAGTGAATTCCTGTAAACATTGCCCAGAGATAAATTTAAATTTTAGAATCATGGTAATACTATTTTACGTGTCATCATATTCAGAGGCTTCTCATTATTGATTTTTAAATTGTGTACACTATTTTACTGAATGGAAAAAGATTAGTACTATTCGTTTTATCAGGTGGCTACTTCTAAGATAGTATAAATTGACGTCACGATAAATTACGTGGATGTATAGGCCCTTGCAGTAAACTGTTGCTCATTAATCTGCAATATTAATTAAAGTAATATCCTATTCATTTTTATTTACACCAGTGGTTCTTTTTAGATTATACACTTGTCCTTGTTATGTTAATTACCAATAAAAGTCATTTTTATGCTTTATACTGACAAAAATGTGTTGCGATATACATTCGTGAAGTACGATTATATTTATTAAAATTTAAAATAAGTCTTGAAAATAACAAAAAATATTGGAACAATTTCTAGAATCAGAATAATGGAATTTTTTATATACTTCAACTTACCTATATAACGTTAGTGTTTGCCGAAATTCTCGAAATTTGTGTGAGCTACTATGAAACATACATTAACCAACATTCTATCGATAAAATACTATTGCATCTGTTAGCTTAAATATTTAACGTTAAAAGAAAAATATTTATAAAGGCGTTACAATAAACACCGAAATAAATTAAAATTTTATTTTTATTTTTAATGCTTGTACATGGATTATGCTTTTACAGTCGTGGCAAGTATATCTCAGCAAATGATTCTAAAATAAAAAATAAAAGTTGTCTGACAGCTTTTTTACATATAACCTACATTTACAATATAATACTTATCGTGTAGTATTTATGTAGCGTGTTTTATTGCATAATAGTTTTCACCCGTAATCCTCTTCTTATTTAAATAGTATGCTGTCTCACAAAAACAATGCTTAAAAGTAGATAAGATAATTGGTAGTAAAAGAGAAATGTAGACATTAATATGGCAAAAAGTAGTGGCTAGTGACGGACAGTACTTTGAATCATAAACAGCTAATCACTTTTTCAGAATAAAGCCTCAAATTTTCGAAAAAATCGGCGGAAGCAAAGTTGTGCACCTAATAGTTTCTATCCAAAGTTAGAATTTATTGAATACTAGTAGTCCTAGAATAGCAGCATCATCAGCGGACAAGCACATAGTTCCAGATAGTGTCATGCAAGCTGTGGGCAGGATCTTCATTTCCAACAAGTGTTTGTAATCTATCTCCCTGGTAGACATAGTTATAGACAATGGAAACATTGTTATTACTTGTGGAAAGTAGCTATTCGTGGTCGAAAAATCATTTTTTTTTTTTTTTCAACGTCCAATTTTCTATTTTTTATGACTGGTTTAATATAGTTTGTTTTACCATAACAAATTAGCTTCTAAAATATACCTTTCTGGCCATAAAATGATCAAAACCCGGTTTTACATCGTTTTATGTTTAGTATGGCAAATAACATTGACTATATTTAGTATAAGAAATTTGTGAACGTGACATCTACATTTTTCGATAATACATCATACTTGATCAACATTTTTTTATATTTGTCGATACAATTAAACATATATATTTATTGAGATTCTCAGTTTTATACTTTTACGATTTATTTTATAAGTTTATTCTAATATAGTCTAACAATATATTCAAACTGTGCAAAAAAATAAAACATTGCAAAAAGTAAAACCTAATCACTTTATTAGTATTTTTATTTGATTTTTAATTACATAGGAAACACGATATTTGCATATAATAGCCATTCACATATGTTACATTACAGGAGAATCTAAATTGCTACTCAAATTCAACGTTAAATAACTAACTAAAAGGTACGTGCTAAGTAATAATTAAAAGCGTTACGTGCGATACGTCAAATATTCTTAATCATAGGTTGATAAATTTAAAACTATAATTTGATTCTAATATAAAAATTTTGTTTTCATTATATTTAAAATATTTTAACCCTGTAGAACTTCTGCTCATCTAGAAGTAAATAAAATGTAATTTTAATATGAGTAAATAAAAAAAAAATATTTTCTGCAATAAAAATTAGTTATGCATATTTCAAATCAAACTGTACGATGATCTTTATAGTATTATTTAAAGTAATCCATTATTGTATGTTGAGACGTTACTGTATATTATTGACGAATAGGAAGAAGCTCAAGTATGCGTATTATACTTAATCAGATGTTTTTTTTAGATAACACTAGCTGATGTCATAATATATTACGTTTAAATGTTAGCAGCTATAAAAGTGCTGTTTCATAATTATTGTTTGAATAAATACCATACTTGTCTAATTTTTTACTTGAGTACTGCACTTACTAAAATTTATTATAGGAGACTGTTTACTTTTCGATTTTCTATTTGCCTAGCTATAACGTTTTAAAAATTAACAATTATAACATCAACCTTGAACACTTATTAGGACCTGGTATCTTTGCCTTTACTTTAAATATTCTGCGCTAATATATAATGTAGTATAGCTAATTTGTAGTTTACATGCTAGGACTTAATTGGATTTAAGAAAGGCATCCAGTTCATTGATTTTAACATTTTCAATGATACTAATAGTAATTTGATCATTAAACTTGGAATAGCCCATAAATTTCTTTTATTATAATGACTTCTATTACTTCGGCGATTTGTCCTAACGTATTATGATGAATATTGATTTTTATAATTATGACTAAAATAATAGCGAGACTTTTCAGAACTCATTGATATGATTGATGTCTCTAATTCGATATACATTTTATCGATAAAAATATTCTTTCCATACTGCCTTTGCTAATGACAATTTGAGGTAGTAACTAACATTATTTGTATTCGAATTTTAGAGAACAATTCATTGGGAAGATATTATCGTACGCTGTTTTGTGTAGAAGTAAAATTTTTTTGTACAACTAATACACCGGTATCTTCATAAATTTATTGAAGATTATTAAATCAAAATGATTTATTACTCTATGTTATTTTTGATGGCCTGTGCAGAAATTAATTATTTGCACGTCTTTGGTAAGCATTATTCAGTCAATTATCATAAAATAAACAAAACTGCTTAACCCAGTTTAAAATGAAATATTTCTTATATATATATGAACTTTTTTAAGAAATATTATCTCATCGGCTGAAATTAATCAGGTACTTTTTAATTAATTAAAAAATGTTTCAAGGACTATATGAATTATGCTACTAAATTTTTCAAATTTGACCTCGAGAAAAAAAAATAAAAATTCATGGAACAATTACATGTGGGTTTTCTTCTTTTTTGTCTATGAAATAGTGTTCAAAAAAAGTTGCACCTCATATTTGAGGCAAGTCATTTTATATGAATTAAAATAGAAAAAATTTAACGAATTGAGCTATTCAGCATTACGTACGTGTCAGATTGTGAATCCTAGATATCGCAATGTAATATATTTTATAATGTAATATATTTTAATTGTATAAAAAATATACAATACTAATATCTATTTATTAAATTTTTATTCTATTTTATAAGCTACTTTACATTTAAGTTTTACATTGTGTGAAAGGACCTCGCACGTTTCTTATGGATGGGAGGGTACAGACGATTTGACTAAAAATTTAGTATCTTGTAGTTTTCGAGGTTTTGATCAAAAGTCCTGATGGAACCGAGGTCCGCGACTATATTATATTATACTTTTAGATGACTCGATCTAGACAAGTCGATAGCAAAATCGACTGCACCCTCACTTTAGCAAGAAACGTGCATGCGGATTTCTATATTTAATTGGTAATTTTATTTATTTATTTATTTATTTAACCAGAGTAAGTACATTACATTACAAAAGGTAATCGAGCAGAGGAAAACAAATTCCTGTTCACTGGTCCGGCATACATAGATACTTAAAAACTAAAAAGCTACCTCTTTGGTAAGTGATTTACGACTTTCTCAGTTTGAACAAAACAGTGAGAGTGCAAAA
Source organism: Megastigmus stigmatizans (assembly GCA_900490015.1). Taxonomy (NCBI): domain Eukaryota; kingdom Metazoa; phylum Arthropoda; class Insecta; order Hymenoptera; family Megastigmidae; genus Megastigmus; species Megastigmus stigmatizans. The sequence goes on from UELV01164175.1 coordinate 7,756, forward strand.
AACTTACAGACCTAAACCTACTTAAAAGCTAAGTCTTAAAACTAGAACGACAAGACAATTTTGTCATAACATTTCATATATCTTTTTATTTTATAACATTATTTATATTTTTATTCAATAATTAATTTAATTACTCAATAATTAATTTAATTATAAGCCAAAAATGGCAATTTTAATTAAATATTTATACTATTGCAATTCCTATCAACCGTTTTTACCAATCCACTCTTTTACCTTATTAACGGAAATTTTTTGTTCAAAATTGTTTTTGGATATTATTTTTAATAATTTATTTTGCATCCTTTGAATCAGTGATAAGTTATTTTTATAAGCTCCACCCCAAGCTAGTATTCCATAACCTATGACGCTGTGAAATAACGCATAATAAATCATTTTTAAGGATTTAGCTAGCATAATTTTAACTAATTTATAAAAGACAAAAATTAAATATTTTGTTCTTTTAATTGTATAATTAATATGCACATCCCATTTTAGATTATCATCAAAAATAACTCCGCGATATTTACATTTTTCTACTCTTTTTAGTTTTTCATTATTTATAGCTACATTAAACTGTTTAGGAACACTATCACAGTAATTGCCAAAAGTAATATATACTGATGTATTTATATTTAACGTTAATTTGTTAAGTGCTAACCATATTAAGACCTCATTTGTATATTCATACATCATTTTTTCTACTTCATTCCATGTATTTCCTGATGATACAATAGCTGTATCATCCGCATAGGATATAATTGAATTATCGGGCATAATATTCAAGAGATCATTTATATACAGAATAAAAAGTAGTGGACCTAGAATCGTTCCTTGTGGAACACCAACATTTATACCTTTGAATTCACTTTCATTTTGTCCAAGTTTTACTTTTTGTTTTCTGTAACTTAAATAACTTTTAATTAGGTCATAAGCTTTACCTCTTATTCCATATAGATTTAGTTTGTCCAGAAGTATCTCATGATCAACTGTATCGAAAGCCTTTGCTAAATCTAAGAAAATTATCGCAATTGGTATATTTTTATCTAGATTCTCATATATTTGTGTCGTAATATAACTTAACGCATCTTTTGTGCCTTTGTTTTTTGTAAAACCAAATTGTTTATTGTTTAGAATTTTGTTTTTGTTAATAAAATGTAGTATTCTATCATTTATAATTTTTTCAAAAATTTTCGCAATGTTAGATATTAGCGATATTGGTCTATAATTTGCTACATCTTTTTTATTATCAGATTTATATATATGCACTACTTATGTTAATTTTAGTGCGTCAGGCCAAATAGATTTTTCTATGCAGTTATTGAAAATTTTTGCTAGTTTCACTAATGTAGTTTGCTATAACTTTGAGTGTTTAGCACTAATCTAATCAATTCATCCATTTTTATTTTTCATATTGCTAATTATTTTTATTATTTCGTTTCTATTTGTAGGTTTTAAAATATTGTCTTTGTGTTTGTTTTTGGAATTTTTAACGTTTTATTTTTTGGTTTTATTATTTTACTACTCATCTCGGTTTCTATTTTGCACTAGTGTTCATTCATAGCATTTGCAATCTCCTTTTCATCTTTTAATATTTTATTATCCAAAGTTCTAATTTCACTAATATTACTGTCTTTACCTTTGCTGTTACCTAACTTTTCATTGATTATAGACCATAAATTCCTAGTATTATTACTGTTAATTTCAATAATTTTACTGTTATATTTAATTTTTGCTTCCTTAATAACATTATCTAGTATCTTAACATAGTTCTTATATACTATTTTTAGTTTATCATTTTTTGGATTGTTTTTCAATTCTGTGAACAAAGTTTCTTTTTTTTACATGATATTATTATCGATTTTGTTATCCATTCTTTCCTAGGAATATTATTATATTATTTTTTTTATTTTGATTTGTTTTTTTTTTTACCTTTAGATTTCTCAATACATCCCTGAATGTCCTTAATCAAAATGTTTATTGCCTTATTAGGATTTTCAATAATATTATATCGCTCCCATTCAATTTTGCTTATTATTCTTTCAAGTTTTTTGTAATTTATATAGCTTGTCTCTTTCTTTTTTTGTTCAACTTTTACTATGAGTTTTGCTACTTCAAAAAAAAAGTGGAAAATGATCTGTTATTGATATATTCAATTTGAAAGTTTTTGTGTTTAATGATTCGGTTTTTATGAGGATATTATCGATACATGTTCCACTTTCAGTGATTAAATCATATGGTCTAGTCGTACATTTGAAACCAGGATAGAAACCTTTTTCCAGAAAATTACTTAAAAACTTAAAGCTAGTACACGGAAAAAAGACTGGGGGAACTACCGCGCCAGTAGCGGTGTAACAGTACCACTAGCAGTAGCGAGCAGCGGCTACTCTGTTTCTGGGGTAATGGTTAACCCACTCACGTACGGAGAGTTGAGATAATTTCTTTTCGATTAATTATCTCGAAACTTTACACTCATCGAAATCGAATAAAAAATCGTTTCTAATGTAAAATTTTACGCTCTTTCAATTGGTGTAAACTATTTTATTCTAGCCTAAGCCGTTCTCGAGATATAAGTAAATAAAACGTTGAAACTCTGTTTCCGCATAGAACCTCTGGACCTAAGAAGCTGCAAATTTGAAAATTGTTTTTTTCGACCCCGATTTACCTAAAAACCAAAATGCAGTCGTTTCTGTATCGATTTCCATTTCATTTGTATTTTGTATCTTGTTACTGTACTATATGTATCTTATTTTTTATACTATAGCATGGGCGAATGGTTCTCCCAGAAAAAGTCAACTGCTCTCGTGTTTGAAGGGCAAACAGCTCTCCGTATGTGTTGACTAACAACAACGCCAGTTAGGGCACCCGCTCCCCCAGTCTTTTTTCTGTGTATGGTTGTTATCTAATATGTCGATATTAAAAACTCCAATAAATAAGTGATTTTTGATATTTTTATTAATATTTAAATACTTCTTTATATTCAGAATAAAACCCAGACAATTTAGATCATGCGATCTGTATATTGCAGATATTTGTAGATTACTATTCTTGTTAAGTTTAATAGATGTGTTTAGAATCTTAAGCTTGCCAACTACTGTTACGTCAGTAATTTGAGATACATTTTTTTAATGTATACGACTACACTATCAGATTTGTTTATTTTGCTATGATTATAATATATTTTGTACCCATTTAGTTTATAGTATTTATATTGGTCTAAATTCCAAGTTTCGGAGCATACAATAACATATGGTTTGACTTTTAGCCTCTTAATAAAAATATGTAATTTTTCAAAATTTACATTTAAGCTTCGAATGTTTACATATAAAATTAAGCTGTCTTTTGTATTGAAATTATCATTAAGAGACTTTAAGTCTTTAACACACTCAATTGCCTGTCTAAACATTTCGTTTTGTATATCATCCAGTACATCATTAATTGACATAATTCGCAATATTAAATCTAATTCGGCCTTTAAGTTTCTTCGTTACTGCCTCGAGTTCTTGTACTTGACGAACTTTTCTCACTGACTACTGATTCGATACTATTCCATTTTCTTAGATTTTCTTTCTTTTTTTTTAAATTGTCTGTTTTACCAAGATACCTTGGTATGAAAGGTTTGATAAGGCAATCTATTGAATTTACTAATTTACTGATTTTTATTTTTAATATGCCACATTTGCCATTGTCATTTGCCATATGAGTTATGTTGTATTTTGTTCCAAATGTATCAAGTAATATAGAACTTTTTCTTTCAAATTTGTATTATCATTTTTATTTTTCCGTTTTACAACAATTTTGGGGATTACTTTGGGTTGTTCCGTTAGTACTTGTTTATAAGTTGCCTCTACATAAGTTTTTTTGTTAATTTTGGTCGATTCTTTCTCTTCTGTGTATAGGTTTTCAAGTATAGAATTTTTGCTTTTTGATTCGGCATTCAGTTCTCTGAGAAGTAGACTTCTGTTTTTAGTGCTGTGTTATCATATTCCTGCATTGTTGTATCCAAATTAGTCATTTAATTTGTTTTTTCAACTAATAATTTGTTATATGCTTGTTTTAGTGATTCATATTTGGTTTGGAGTTGCCTGAAACATATGTACGAGTTTTCACGATCTCTTTCTGACTTCATTAATTTAGCTTTCAAAGCATATAGTGCAACTCGTGCATCAGCATAGTCCTCCTTAATTGAGGTTATGTCTAAGTCCGGATGTTCGTCACAAATAACTAGTCACATATTTCACTCCTTTTTTCCTATTAAAATCACTTTTGTGCCTCACATTTTCACATAGTACACATATTACAGTTGAATTTACCCTATTAGGATGACATTTATACGGAATATCAGGAGGAATTGCCTCCGCCGGCAGTCCTTCGTCCGCCATTTTTTTGATTCGTCCAATTTGGATTTTGAAATATATTTATATATTATCAATTTATAAAAATAAATATATTAATTATAATTCAGTGAAACTAATTTGAATAGTTTGGCAGAATTACTCATATACAAAGATTTAAAAGAATGTGCATATACACTTTCACTCATACTTACAGTCACAACTTACGTTATTAAAACCTTAAAGTTTTGTAAAGTTATTAAATTTATATAAGTATTAATATCTAATATTATATAAGTATGGTTATATCTTAATATATATTGTTATATCTTTATATATCTTAATACTGAGGAAAAACCTTTTTAAGTAATTGTATGTGTTACTTTTAAATTTTACAAAAGTAAACATATTGTCACTATTTTAGTAATTATCCAAGCTTTGCTTTATCTATCGTTTGGGCTCACTTTTCCAGCGCAATCATTTCGACTTATCACTGGACATTTCAGTCTTGTCAATCAATTTTTTTAAATATTACCCTGTCTCGCCAATTTAAAACTAAATATTAACTTATAATTTTCTGCACATTTATACGGCTTCAAGTTTCCAAATAGTGAAAGTGCAATTAAACTGGTATATTTCGTTCATATTTACAGTACAATGTTTGGAAGTAGAAAAGATTGTCAGTGGCGAAACAGACTGGATAAACAACTACAAATTCCAAATATCCATTCAGATAAAGAAAAATCTGACAGGCCAGTACCAACACACTTGCGGTGGTAGCATCATTAGTGATAAATTTATATTGACGGCGGGTCATTGCTTCCTTAATAAAAAAGGCCTGGGTTTGAATCCATCAGATGAACACGTAAGAGTCGTTGCCGGAACGAATCGATTAGACTCCGGTGGCATATACAGGTTCATCAACAAGGTCTTTATTTACAAAAATAACAAAACTTCAATGCTCTTTGCCTATGGAGATATAGCTGTATTAAAGGTAAAAAGGAAGAATTAATTACTTTTATTAAAATTGAAGTTTCTTGATTTACAGAGAGAATATACACACCTTTTCCAGGGAAACGTTTCCTGGTATATTACATGCCAATCAGGAACTAGCTTGGGGGATTCAAAGCTAATATGTAAATATCAGATTAAGTTGAAAATCTTAATAAACCAATCGAATATTTACCAAAATCACCGTCATTAATAATTTTTGTTAAAATATATAATATATAAAGTTATTTTTTATTTATTTGGCTTATACAAATTCAGCAATCATAGCAATCTTTTTCTTTACGAAACCATTATAAATTGACATTATAACGAATGAAGTTCTTAATATTCTATAGAATATAATGAGTTAAATTAAAGCTGCCATCCTATAATATTCTGACTGAAACTCCCGGATCTTTTAAACGGCGGATAAATGTTAATAAGCACAACCTTAATAATTATGCGATTGGACCGCTTAGGGCTTAGACTTTCCTTCAAATTTCAAACCGCAGAAAATGTTCCCTTGTGAATCATGAATTTTAATTTCCTGGCGAAAAAATCAAACCTCTAGTTTACAGTATAAATTATGCTTAAGGGGGGTATACACCTATAAATTTTTTGATGTTCATTCACCTAAAACAAAAAAATTATAATAATTAGTAAAATTTTCACATAATATTCTATAAGTATATTGGATTCCTGACAAAATGAGCTCTAGTAGAAGCCTATATGCCCATTTTACCTTATGTTGTGCAAGTTTCAAAAATTTGGCTTTGGCGTAACCTACAGGTCCATCCGATTGATCAATTTTGATGTAATTGGTCTTAAATTGTTTGTAATTGATGTCATTATGGTGTGAAGAGTTGTATAAATTAAAATTTTTTGATTAAATAATAAAATGAGTTCAAAAACTGCATAAATTAATAAAAATAGAAGAAATTTTATTGAATATTGTACACCAATTTTTAATACATTCAATCCACTAAAAGAAGTTTTTGGAAGAAGCTTCCACACAGAGTAATTAAAACTTTAATTGTTATAGTAATTAAAACTTTGTTTGGTTATAACTATTTTTTATAAATAAATAGATGAAAGTTTGTCTATTTATTCACTCACGAACGCACGAACGCACGAACTCACTTTTAATCTACGATTAAAATTGTAGTTTGATTTAAAAAAGGTAAATATTTATACCTATGAGTGTTAGCCCCAAACTAGCTGTCAAAGTGTCAACTACTTGAAAAATTACATGCATCTATACGTATAATACGCATATAAGATACCTAGAAGCAGCCATTGTAATTTATATTGAAATTAACCGCTATTATATTGTATAGATG
>UELV01164176.1:0-10962 GCA_900490015.1 Megastigmus stigmatizans
CCTCTAGCTCAACGGATTCCCTGTGAAAATTTTGTATTTTCAAAAAAAAAACTGAAAAATTTCACGTTTTTTTCCCTAAAATTTCAAAAATGAGGATCAAAAAAGCTTTTTTTTTAGAATTTTCACGCCGGATTCTGAAAGTTCATTAAAAAATCTATCAGAAAACATGATTTGCATGATCATTTCTGACCGATTTGATTCTTCTATACAGTGTTGAAAGTGGGCATAAGCAAACGTGCACATTTGACGTTAATGGGTTAAAGAGGATTTTGGTCTTGGAATATATTTATTAAATAAAATAGAAGACTCTTGTCAATGTTGTAAATCGGGCTATTTACTGCTGACATGCTAATTCTAACATGTTTTTCTTTTTTGTGTATTTTTATGAGGCCATATCTATGCCCGCGGGAGGTTGCAATTGTCGATATTTTGTTTATTTATCTGAAACTACTTTATTTGTCAAAGTCTGTTTAATAATCGTATAGTAATCTATGTTTTTAAGTACAAATTCAAATTTATCATTGTAAAATTCTTATTTCATTACCGCTGTAGCATTCCCCATGTTCCCTTTTGTAAAAAAATAAGTCTTCATTACTTTTGAGAAATTCTCTGTTTTTTATGTATTTGTCAACAAGGCTTTGATCTATTGCAGAAATGTGTCTTTTAGTTTCAATATTTTGAGAAATAATACTATAAATATTGGATCATACTTTGTGATTAGGATCACTATTTTCATTAAGTTGAGTTTCAGTAACTTTAACCTTTAGAGGACGGAAATTTGGGATTTTTGGTCTCCTCCAGAAAGTGTATAAAAAAGGTATCTAATATGTTAAAATTATCATGGGTAAAGTGTCGATCATGCGTCACCTCTGTATACGGGTGTTCCCCTACTCTAAAGGTTAAAAACTTCGAAAACTATTTTTTGTCTAATGCAGAATTGAAATCGAATATTTCTCGAAGGCTAATAACCTCCATGGCGTATTGTATATATATACATACATTAATAATTGCACATATACATACTCAAATTATTTTACATATTTTAATTATTTTTTGAGCGTCGAATTGTTATTATCTTAGTTGTGCATGCTGTAAACTCCCTAGATGGCCGTTTAGTACACCATGGTTATTCAAATCTTCTAAAAAATTTAAAATACCTGTACATATTCATTATAATAATTATAAAACCGCTGCCAATTCATTGGCACTTAGCTTCCTCTAACTTAATGTTTTTCATAATATACATTTATTATATAATTTATAAATAAAGTAAGTAATTTAACTATTTAAAAATATTTCGAAAATTATATAAGAAATTTAGAAACTTCCTCAGAGGGAAAGCTTTATATCGGTGACAAAATTTTTTTTTTTTCAAAAATGCTGAACCACATTTTTTAAGACTTTTGGAACAAAAATATAGTAAGAAATATGTAGAAAATGTTTTTCCATGTCTATGTGTCCGTGTGTGTGTGTGTGTGTGTGTAACTCTGTATCTCGAGAACGCAGGTACCGATTTCAAATTATAAATATTTGTTTTACTCGTTTTTTTGTCGCATAAAACATGAACAATAAATTTAAACATTCTATTCTTCTCTTTGGTTATATTTCAGAAAATTACTTTTTGATTTTTAGTTTTTTAAATGTTTTGTTGAGGGAAGTTTAATGTTTAATAAACTTATAATATATGTTTAAAAGAGCATTAAATTCTCTACAATCTGACGTATTATCTTTTTAAATTGCTTTCGTCGTTCTTTTGTTATTTCGAAAAATGAAATTTCCACCTTCCGAATTCCGTTGAATTCTTAGAATCCTTTCGGCTATCAAGAGATGCCAACAGCAGCACCCTTGAACATCCGTCGGACTCTAGGATTTCATCGATATTCTTGGAGGTACCATCCTCGTATAACTCAGGACCCACTTGAAATGGGAAAACCTATGGCGAGAAAACGAAATATTGCATCGCCAGACCCACCTGAAATGGGAAAACGTAAAGAGGTAAACTGAAATGGTGGGGACCCCTAATCCACCTGAAATGTTATCCATGCCAGCACCTATTAACACACTTAATATTAACATATTGTATATTCAGACATATGAAAATACTTAATACTAGAACAAAGTTTAGTTATATAATATTTTCGCTGTCCGCACGCACCTAGTAACACACTTAGTACAACATATTTACATAGTTATTTTTGTGTGCATGTGTGTATGTGTATTTCTATGTGTTTTTGTATGTGCGTGTTTGTGTGTGTGGGAGTGTACCTTGTCTGCGTGTGAGTGGGACAAGTGCACTTGCATACATCCGATGTATTGAACTAACTGACTCATCATTTTCTATCTTTACCGTTCAAAGGTTTATCGCCAACTGATGTTAACGGTTGCGGTTGCCTCACATATATAGTTAACACTTAAGAATTTTTTACATATGTCCATGTTTGTGCATGCTCGCGCCCATTGCGAATTACATGTAATGGTATTCAGATCATCGCTGATTTTCTCTATATAATGGAATACTTGAAATGTGGATATCAAATTTGAAATGACTGGAACAAAATTAGAGAATGTAGGGTTCAGCGAAGGGAAAATAATTAAGTTTTGATCCATTTGTCGCACATTTATCTGAATTTAAAAAGAAGTACTCTTATATTAGATATGCCAAATTTTCTGCTACGATTGGAGCAAGAAAAAATTTAAGGGAATCTTACATGAGATTTACTACGATTCTGATACTGAATATTTGAATATTGTATTAATTTTACTGTTAAATCTATATCGCATGCCCAATATCATCTATATTTTCGTATTTTACACGGAATATTTTCTATAAAAATTTTTTTTACGCAGCTGTTTTTGTGTGCGCGTGTGTATATGTGTATTTCTGTGTTTGTTTTTATGTACATGTCTGTGTGTGTGTATGTGCGTGTGTGTGTGGGAGAGTATCTTCCCAATATCTTGTATATTTTTGTATTTTACATGGAATATTTTCTATAAAAAATTTATTTATTTATGTGTATTTCTGTGTTTGTTTTTATGTGCGTGTGTGTGAGTGTGTGTAAGTGCGTATGTATGTGTATGTGAGACAGGTGCACTTTCATAAATCCAATGTATCGAACGACCTGACACATCGTTTACGATTTTTACGTTTTAAAGGTCTATCGAGAACTGATAATAACGGTTGTGGTTTCCGTACATATATAGTAACCCTTAAGACGGTGAAGGGTGGGGTAGAGATAATTCTTAAAAAAAAAAAAAAAGATTTCGATAATTTTTTTCGACAATACGATTAATGCAAGTTTATTTAAGTAATTCGTACATGATAAAGTAACATTTGAAGAATGTTCAGTACAATTTTTATTTAAAAATATAGATAAATGTGGCATTGACAGCAGATATTTGGGGTCGCCTCGAAAAAAAGTTACTTCGCGGTGCACCGCATAACTTGCACTGGATCATCTAAAATCAAAAAACCCAAAAATATTTCAATACTTAATGAGTTTCTCTAGGTCGCGACGATCAGTTATTTTTATTTTATATTTTTTTGAGTTTCGGTAACAGTCGGAAATGAAAATACCAATTTTCGAGAAAATATCTGCCATTTGTTATTGTAAAATAAATAATAATTATTGTAAAAAATAAAAAAAACTCGAGAATGTTACTCTTATATAACATTTTCAAGATTCTCTGCTACTATTGCAACACGACAAAGTGTAAGAGAATTTTACGATCTAAGCAGCGCCGTACAAATGGGATCTAATATAATAGTACAAAAAATTTTAAGACACATCTCCAGGTTGAACTTAAAATGTGCTAAATGGCGATTTTGGGCGTTACAGCACCGTTTAAGAGAAGAACTAATTGAAATTCTGTAAGTGTAGTCTTTTCTTTTTGTCATCTTACTGATGAGCCCAGCAAGTAAACCGGGGCGAAATGCATATTTCATTTCTAATTTTTATATACAATTATTATATTTAATTTAACTTTGAAATTAATCTTTTATAATTTTCATATTATCCTTTAATTTACTAGGATTTAGTTCTCCTTTTACTCTATGTGTAAGTTATTAAGAAACTGTACATACCTTAAGCTGTGCACCTTACAATAGCAGTTATGAGTATAAATTTCTTGTGTTCTATGATGATCGATAAATTCTACTTATTTTGAAAACTGTAAGAACGATAGAGTCATTTTCATATTAGTAATAATGTCTCCATTTATTATTGTAAAATGCTAATCTTATTTAAATTCGCAATCCTTTTCATTTGTCAATTGCACATATTATACTCTTAATAAACTTTATTAATATTATACTCTTAATAAACATATTATATACTAAATAAACTCAAGCTCAAGTAAATCCTATTTTTAAATTTTAGTATTTTTTAAATCATTCTAATAACAATACCTACATTGTTTGGTATCAGAAAATATTTTTAAATCTGTGTTAGTAAATATGCTGTCTTCGAATAATAACTACTGAAAACTTGTGTAATTGCTCAAAATATTATCTAGAACTTAATAAAAGTAATATTATACTTTATTTTGATATGAAACTGGTTTTGAGGCACACAAATTATTATTCGCTTTAATGTATGTGTGATCAGAATTACCCAGTTATCTGCATTACCCTATTCTCCCCTCCCTAATATCTAAAATAAACATAGGTTTTAATATCTTTAAAATTATGGCCAATTCGAAAAAAAATTCAATTTGTAGTAATTAGGCAGAATAAATTTATTTGTGTAGAGGACGATTAACTGATAACAAAACAATTTTATTGCTAAATTCTTAAACAAAATCAAGCAAACACAAAAAGATACGGAGTACACTACCTGGACATCATTATTTCATCATCTTTGTATATTCCAAGTTGAGTTTAAGTCCCTCACAAATTGAAATTTTGGATTTACACAACCTCTTGTATTGGGGAATGCATAAACCCTTGTTTGTGATGGTTAAAAATAAATTTTTATATCGCGGAACGCTCGGGATGCGCTCTTTAGCGTTACAAAATAATTAACCTATGATTTATATGCTCATTATGCAAATAAAATTTTGCTAATTTTGTATTTTGGACGCTGTAGTCAAGTAATTCCTTAATTTTTTTATTTATTTTATTATTTGTATATGTATATATGCAGTGGAAGTGTAATATTTAATAATAACCCTCATGTTTGTATATAAATGTAAATATATATGAGTATATATATATGCATTTGTTTTATGAAATCTTGTGGGCCTTAATTGATAAATATTAATCTTTAAGTTATCGCCAATGTAATTTCTTCCAACGCTATATATAGATATACAAGTACGTACAAAACTTTCTCCTGACGACAGATATATAACAATATATATGTGCCTCATGTTTGTATATAAATGTAAATATATATAGCGTTGGAAGAAATTACATTGGCGATAACTTAAAGATTAATATTTATTAATTAAATCCCACAAGATTTCATAAAACAAATGTAAAGTATAAATTAGTAAAAAGCAAAGAATGTAGGACGGCGCCCTGCAGCTCTCATACTTGCGATCGGGGGCGCTATCGTGCCCCTTGATCTGTATCGTGATAACCATGTGATAAAATTCGTTTAAATTATTCATACAATTTAAAGTACATAAAATATTTATTAACTTACAAACAAAGAAATCGATATAAATATTATTCTAATCAATAATGCTAATATAATCATACGATATTTTTAAAACTCTGCATTTCCGCATCTGCGACTGTGCGGTTAGTAATGTAGCCTGTCTGGATAATACAATTGAAACTAGAGAAAAAGGCGGGGACGGAAATGAGGAACTTTAATTGCTAATTCAGAGAGGATTTTGTGCCTGTGACTTTACGGCGAATTTTCAATAATTTAGTGAAGCGAAAATCCGTCGAGAATAATCGAGCGAGATTACGCGATTTTCACCGAGGGGGTGTATGTAATGCCTCCCACCGGCTTGTTTAACGTTCCACTTGTGTGAGAGTAAGCAAGTGAGATGGATAGGCGCGAATTTCACCTTCGAAGTCCATTGGTTTGTTCGGTAATTCATCACGTGCTGTTTTATTTTTTTGAAAAATATCGTTATCGCATTGGATTCATCTTTTTTACGATTTTAGTTTCTAGGTCAGTGTTCATAAATTATATAATCGATGTTTTATTGCTCGTATCCGAATCGCTCAACTTTCATAATTTCGTTTGTTACTCTTTATTTTTAATAACGTTTTGACTACTGCGAATGCTTTAAAAGCTTGTATTGTCTTGTTAACTCATGCCCTTTATAATCGAATCACGAAATTCGTTGATTCGATTATATAATCCGGGATTCTAATTAAACGTAATGGGCATTATTTCGAATGAATAGTATATTTGAATTCTTTTTTTATTAGGAAAATTTGAAAAGTTGAAGATCGCAGGTAATATTTTTTTACAAATCTACCAGTGTAAATTTCATTTGTACTATTTTTTCAAAAGAGAAGATAGAAACACAGAAACTTTTTTTCGAAAACTGCAGCAATTTGAATTATTTAGCAAAACTGATGGTACAATATTTATCCTAGCTTACCATAATTTTGATACAACGTGAGGTTATTAATTATTAAATTCTGTTTTTATATTGATTCACAATCTGATATAATAGGAGATACAGGTACTATGTCACAATCATCATAAATACAGTAAGTAATTGAATAATACATCATACACTAATGAAGACACGGTTTTAATTTGTAAAATAGACAGCTTGTTCCTTATATCTATTTATCAAGCGTTGATTAGATACGAGTAAAATAACAGTAGCTAGCCGTTTGTTCCTAAAATTTCACATAATAACCATCGAATTTTGATCAAGCTTGATAGAATTGCATTGAATTTTGACACATCTTCATCGAATTCAGATATAGCATATTTGAATTTCATCGACTTTTTATTAAACATCGTCCAATTTCAAAGAATTTCGAAAATGTCAATCAATTTTTATATGTATTTCATCGAATTACATTGAAAAATAACTTCATAATTCACATATAAAATCGTGAATTAGGCTATTTATAAAAATATCACATTCGCCGATCCATTTCAATTTAGATGATTCAAAGAAATTTTAAAATACCTCTAAAGCAGACATTGCACTTCATCGCAAGTATTTCAATAATATATGGTAAACTCGTGTAACAGAAAAATATCATAATACGTTCTACGGAACTTAGACACATAACAAAATAGTAGACAAGTCATTGATTAAAAAAAAGTGCATCATTCGCAGTCCAAGGAAGCAGCATCGCTAATACATACCTAAGCCATTTCTTACGAGCAGCGTCGGTTCAAATCAGGGCGAAAAATATCCCGGTCGTGCAGTGTGTGCACACGACGCCGCTATTGCAGAAGCGAAACGTATATTCCTCCCCGTCGCGGTGGCGTATCCCCATAGCCAATCTTGAAGGCTCTTCGAAACAAGACCCCCATGAATATCATCCCTTCTTCTCCTTTCGCCACGTCCCTTTATAACTAGGTGTGTACACAAACGCAGACGCGCGATAAAAAAAAGGTCATCGCGCCAAAATGTTGCGAGGGAGGCGCGCATTCAGTCAAAAGGGCGCATGCGAGCGAGGACAAAAAAAAAGAGTGTGGAGAGCCGATCGCAGTCTCTCTGGCGTGTGTATCATGCGGGTACATAGTATAGTGACCTCGTTTGCCTCGGAAGTGCCCCGGAGAAAATATCCCCGGCGTACAGCCCTTAAGCGCATTTCGCAGCTTTTTCTCTCTCCCTCTCTAGTATACACCACTAGTATAGTCACGTGATCTCTCTCTCTCTCTCTCTCTCTCTCTCTCTGCCTCTCTTTTTTCTCTCGTTCCTTTCTTCGGTGTGCGCGCACATTATCATAGATATTGGTCGAGGCTCTTGACGTTGGCTGTGGTGCGGGTAAGGGTTTTCATAAATAAAGAATATTGGCCGCGCCGACGTCAGCGAAACCTGGGGCGGGAACTGGAGTGGCACGCTGCGTATTCGATTTTATAATTACTGTCAGTTCTGCCAGAATAAACATTATTATAATGATTTTTTTTTAATTTTTTACATAGGGTCACTTTCTTATATTTATAGTAGTTTCACGTTAGTATTGATCGAGGCTAACAATTTGGCTTGGCAATTGTAATTCAGTCATACTCTCGAACTAACTGAATTAAGATAAAACTTAATCAAGAAATAAGAGAAATAGTTCATCGTAGTATTTTACTAGGGAAAAATTAATGACACTCGATTTCGTGCAGATCTCGAAAACTTCATTGGGCAGGTCAGTTAACTGAGTAAAAGGAGACAGAGGAAGATAGTAAGGACTGCAAGTTAGGAGACGGAGAGAAAGAAAGAGAGAGAGAGAGAGAGAGAGAGAGAGATAGATAGATAGATATAAATTTATTTTGTAACAAAACAAAAATTACAATGCTGTATAATCTTAACATAATGCTAATAAAAAAAAACCTGGAGGTACAATATTGCACTAAATATTGCACTAAATAGTTGGATAACACAGTCAAATACAAATTAAATAATACTGATACAGTAAGTCAAAATACGTAAGTGATATCACAGTTACAGCTTATAAATACAAAATAAAATTCGCAAAATTCAGTCTAATATCCATCAGTCAAAAGGTAAAAATAAAAATAAAAAGATAAAAGATAAAAGATAAAAGAGGACACAAGAGAGAGAGAGAGAGAGAGAGAGAGAGAGAGAGAGAGAGAGAGAGAGGAGAGATTTCACTTGGGCTTTAAACTTTAAAGGCATTAAAGGATCAAGAGAGCGTGCAGAGATAAAATGACAAAGACGAAGAGAGCAAATGGGGAGAGGCAAGGGGCTAGATAGATAGGTAGATAAACAGACGGACGGATAGATGGATGGCCAGTTATATATTGATGTCCAAAGATAAAGAAGAGAATTACCGGGCGCTAGTGAATAATGCTCACGGAGAATTGCCAGGTGCAGATAAGTGCGCCTCATCGCGGTGCATTTATATGGGTCGATAATTTGGGGCTGGCAATAAAATGAATGGAATCGTTTTAAGAAGCGCGTCGATGCAAAGAATTCTGATCTCGAGCGCAGATTGGGAACTTTGGGTGCTTTTTGCATCAATTGTGATATCGTAGCAATGCAAAGAGGACATAGTTATTAAATGTAAAAATCACTTTAGATATTTTTATAGTTCCTTTATTGACTGGCTATGTAATTACCACTAAAAATAAATATTAAACTCTATACTTATAGAATCTTCAGCAGCAAGCATGCACTTCGACAATACCATGAATTTCAACGTCAGAGTCATTATTTCTTAACTAGACTGCGCGGACCAGATCGCCGTAAAACTCGAGCCTGGACAGGTGCCTAATTAAAAGTAAGCAGGGAGAAGAAAAGGGATAGGGAACAATGAAACCGTGAATTTTAAATTAGGCGATTATAGCCCAGGATGATCTCCAAGCTCCATTCGCGCCTTCCGTGAATAAATAGAACCGGAGAGAGACGAATGCATCGTCCTCGTCGCCTTTAAATCGGATTGGACTGGGCGCGACGGCTAAGCCTTGAGTCTACATTTGCATGTAGCCCCCGAGACTCGCCTGTGTTGGTGTTTACGAAAACTCTGAGATTTCCACGCGCGGGATGAGATTGGCTAGCGTGTGCGTGTGAAATGAGGCTATTGGCAAAGTTCATGACTAGGAAATATCGAGTTTCGGGTGAGTGTATCGACATAGTGTTGAAAGAATGCAGTGAACAGGAAATTTTGATGGTGAATTTAGTTTATGGTGCAAGAACTCGTGAAGGCATAGCATGCCTACAGGGTTGGAATAAAGTGCAGTGTTTATATGGAACATACGATTTTTAGAGTGTGCGAAAAAATTGCCTTATAAGCGTTTCGAATACTTGATTGAAAATCTATGTCTTTTCGTATTTGTCGGCTTCTGCTTCCGTACATTAAACATAGGGAAGAATGGACTCAGCCATTTTTGAAACATTACATTATAGAGAAAGGGGCCAATATTTTTAAATTAATGTTAGTAAAATTATCTGACATTTTATTTTCGATTATTTAGTAGAACGAATTGTGTCGCTCTATAAATGATTCTTTAAACTTTCAAGACTTATATTTATAGCATAAAGAAAATGAATATTTCACGAAGTTTCTGTGAACGTTAATTCGATCGAATCACCTCGGAACCTCCCAAATCAAACGCAGGGAACATCTTGGTATATAAAAATTCAGAATCTCGAACTCCCGCTTTCATCGATTAGCTGCATCGCATATTTAAATGAACTCTGGGGTGGCTTACAAGATATAAAATTATCTTTGAAAAATGTCAGCGTTATATTGTTATAGTTAACCAATAAAAAAAGAGCTGACCTACAAACCGAATTTATAAAAGATTCAAAAACCAATAATTTATGAATTTTCGATTATAATGAAGCTATACAGATTTTAATAAATATATCCGGAATAGACGATACGCAATGACTCATAAAAGTGTGCCCCTCCTTTTTCTCTCATCTAATTGCATATTGCAAAGGAGGAAAATTGCCATAAAGTAGATCGATCAGTAAAATATGGATGAAAATATCAGACTCTTACGGTGTGTTTCGAACACGAGCGAATCTCTCGACCATCGGAATAATTTAAAAATTGAGAATTTCATTATAGCTGATCTTTATTCTCGCTCTCTCTCTCTCTCTCTCTCTCTCTCTCTCTCTCTCTCTCTCTCTCGCCACTTTCTGCGCATTCTGCTCTTTTCGATTCTGCGCTAATAATATACATTATCGGCTCCGGGTCGGTCGAGTTGCGCCCGGTAAAATAAATTTCAACACTCTCCGACAATTCCGTAAGCGCTTTCTCAGCCAAAAGTAGAGAGAGAGAGAGAGAGAGAGAGAGAGAGAGAGAGAGAGAGAGAGAGAGAGAGAGGAGAGAGAGAGAGAGAGAGAGAG
>UELV01164177.1:0-17500 GCA_900490015.1 Megastigmus stigmatizans
GAGAGAGAGAGAGAGAGAGAGAGAGAGAGAGAGAGAGAGAGAGAGAGAGAGAGAGAGAGAGAGAGAGAGTAGCTCTATACACGAATACAGCTGAGGGAAAGGAGGTGAGCGTAGGGGAGGATTGCATGAGACGTGGGGCTGGGGGGTGTAGAGGGCAGGGGGGTTGAGGCCAAGAGAAGGTTGTGAGGCGGCGGGATTCGCCTGAGGGGGCGAGTTTGAGGATCGGGCGAGGAAGCAGTGGTCAGCACACTTGGCCGACCCTACTTCGCTAACTAGTTTAATGATATATGTTGAGCTACAAGCGCCTTGATTAATCGTTAACTAATGTTGGACCTTGCAGTGCTTCACTGTGGAGGATCCACCGAGAGAGTGAGTGAGAGAGAGAGAGAGAGAACGCGAGAGGCTGCTGCTGCTGCGGGGATAGGAGGCAAGGTGGAGACGATGGATAGAGGGCTGGACAGAGCCGTAGAGAAGAGCGAGAGAACGAGAGAGCGAGAGAGAGCTGCGAAAGGCTCAAATCCTCGAAAGCCGCAGTACCCTTACCCCAGATACGGATTGGCGTTCTCGAATTCTCGAACGTGGACCGACGGAAATCTAATCTCTATCTCCGCGTATAATTTGATTTATAACCCCCCGTCGCTCGGACTCGATTCCGCCGGTCCAAAAGAAAAACCGCGAGCTCGAGCGAACGCAAATACGCGCGCGGCCGGCTTATAAATTAAGCTAATCGAGTTATCAGCATTACTCGTCCTACACCCCGATGCGATTTGTCATCGACGTGTCTGCGCACCGACCTCGTATTTCATAGATTTACAGCTACCTCCAATTACAAAGTGTTTATTAATATTGACAAATGGAAGATCTTAGTTGGACAGCAACCGCGTCGTTCTTCACTCGAGCTTGACAAAAATGCGTCTCATTCGACAAGGATCGTTCTAGCGAAAAAGCTTTAACATGCAATTAAGATGCGTGAGGGCTAAGTAATTATAGTCAATCCGCTTGATTTCTCATGCACGTCCGTTGATCGAATCAGTTTATCGTAAAATCAACGCCCGACACGTTTAGAGCATGCTGTCTCGGTGTCGAGCTGGCAATTCCCAAATAATTGCACTTACGTAAGATAATGAGGCAATTATTAGGGGAGAGGTGTGTGTGGGGAAGGAGGGAGGGAGGTTGGGGTTGGGAGGCGGCGGCGATCGTTAAGATTCAGCCATAATGAGAATCCCGGCGCAGCAGGCCATACGTACACGTAGAGGCCTGTACACACACACGCACACACATGCACACAGAGACAAGTGCGCTAGGGTAATGGACATTGTGCAGGGTGTTCATCGTGAGTGAAGCGGGCCAGAGTATGCAGGAAGAGGGGGTGTGTGCTGCGGGTAGTGGTGCTGGTGGTGGTGGTGGTGGTGGTGGTGGTGTGCAGGAAGGGAAAGAGCAGCGCTGGCAGGAACGAAGAGATAGAGAGAGGGACGGAGGGATAGAGGGTGGGAGAGGAAAGGGACAGCTCAGAGATGCAAGACACCGTGAAATTACCAGCAGAGTCTCTCATCCCCCCGTTTCTCGCGAGCGGGGGTAGAGCGGACGAGCAGGCACTATACTACCACTGCTGGAAGAAGCGGTAAACGGCTACCAGTAGCAGTAGCAGCAACAGCAGCAGCAGCAGCAGCAGCAGCAGTAGCAGAAGCAGAAGCAGAAGCAGTAGCAGCAGCAGCAGCATAGCAAAGAGAGGGTTGTTAAGAGAGAAGTGGAGAGGGGGGAGGCGGGGAGGGAGGAGCGAAGAGGCTCAGCGGAACGGACTCTGTCCACTGTGCGGAGTATGGCGCGACCAGCGGGTATTTGTCTTGTCTCCTTGTTTATGAGATTCAACATTGTTATTTGGCACCACCAGGGGAGTTTCTCTCTTCCTTCCTTCCTACCACCACCCACTCTCCGCTCGTCCACCGCCTTTCTGCTCTTTCGCCTTCTCTCGGACACTGCTATACTTCAAGCTCGGGCAAGCAATCAGAGCAGGACAGAGTGTGTGTCCTCTCTCGGTTGGTCTTTCGCTATTCTCCAAGCCCGGACAGCGGGTACGTATTCCCGAGAAGTTTGCCACTTTAAAAGGACATATCCAGGGGACTGCCTAGTCGACGACGACGACGACGACGACGACGACGAGGACGTCGACGACTAGGATGGCCATGAATGAGCTCCGAGCGCGCGCGCGTGTGTGTGTGTGCAGTCGCTGCCGGTAATGCAACAACGTGTCACGGTCAAACTTAATCCCACGGATCTGTTCCTGATGGCGTAAACAAGAAAATTATTCATGTTAACGGCGAAATTGAGCTGGTATGCGGCAAGTTTCGGACACCTCATTGTCAGGTGGGACCGCGACTGTAATCTAATGCGAGTTGCCAGAACTCGAATTAAGAATGCACCGGTTTACGTCACCGACAGATTTCCCATTTACCCTGTGGTCAGTAATGAAAATGTCAATGACACTTTGGAAAGTGGTATACCTGAATTACGCACGGGATCGCAGTGTACAGTTACCGGCTAAAAGTATCAGCAAGTCATCAATCTGAGGAAATTTTGATTAAACACCGGCCGTAGAGGAGGGTCAAGGCGTCTTCATCGGTACATAACTAACGGCGAGAAAGAAAGAGCGAAACGATTATTTACACGCGGAAGTCGTAAAAAGAATTAATTAGAGAGCCGTCCAGCCGAGAGAATGCCTTTAAGAAGTCGCGCAGGCCGACAATAAATCATTGTTTCTATTAGAGTTAAATTTCTACGTCGAGAGGGTGGAGAGCAGCTTGCGAATAAAAAGAAAAGGAGGGGGGAAGGAAACACGATTGTCCACATCGGCAGCTGCGTAATTAATTGCAATGGGTAAAAAGAATATAACAACCGTACACACACGGGGCAGTGGTAGTTGTCGTCGTCGTCGTCACCGCAAAAGGGGAAACACGGAGGATGACCGAGCGAAAAAAAAGAGAGGAATGCAGGCAGGGACGGCCAACACAGAGAGAGAGAGAGAGAGAGAGAGAGTAAACGTCGCGGTAACGCAGGTCGGAGGGTAAAACCGTCACACAGGCGCAAGTAGAAGGCCGAGGACGCGCTTTAGCGGGCGCAAGCGAGCGAACGCACGGGACGTCGGTGAGGTTATCTAGATGAGTTGTCAGGTATACGCGCAGGAGAGACAAGTTCGGATTCTCGCTCTTTCCCTTTCCACAGCAACCGGCAGTAGTAGCAGCAGCACACCGCGTGCCGTCCGGTATAATGTCCAACGTCAATATAAACTGTCGGATGCTTTTTTCCCCAAATTGACAGATTTTCAATTTAATCAAGCTCCGGCGATCTAATGGAAAAATACCCGATCTATTGATGTCTCTGAAACTGTGCGGCTCTGTACATGGACTGCGCTGCTTCACAGAGCCGGAAACACACACACACACACACTCACACTCGGGCAGGTGAAATAAAACGTGGAATAAGAGAAGGAAGGGGCAGAGACCGAATAGGGATTAGATTGAAATAATACTTGTGCGTGTTTAATCGGGTACACAAAAAACAAAGAAGCCAGAGAGTCGGAGATTGCAGGGGCAGCAGCAACAACAACGGCAGCCGAGAATTCACTGAGCACGAGAATGAATTCATCGGTACGAAACTTCTCTCTCTCTCTCTCTCTCTCCCAGACTGATGTAACACCACTACAACTGTGTGTGTGTGTATGTCTGTGTGTGTTGATCAGATATTCACCTCAAGAAATCAAATGGAAGAATGGATTACGGCGAAGCGCAGAGGAATAATAACGAAAGTTAATTCGACGGAAGTTATTGGAATTAAAAGCACGTATGCGTTTTGCGCTTTATCCTCGGGTTTTTTTTTCTCTCACTACCGATCGTCTCTACATATACTTTATATACACAGATCGGTAAAAGATGTGTGCAATTACATATGCTAATGTTATTCCGCAGCGCGTTGCCTTGTAAGTCGGCATCATATATATAGTTCTTTTTTAACCTCATTCGCTGCCACTTAAAAAAAATCAAGAACAAAAAAAGTTAGTCGTCGATCAAAATCAATTAGTGCTACACGAGATTTATTCACCAGTTCGATATGTATCTGTAAATGAATCCGAGCAAATCGATGATCAGCGATTATTGCGTCACTCACATCCGTCAATGACTCACCAATGCGTCCAACACTCGCGCATACATCGCTAGACAATTAACGATCTCGTAATCAGGAAAAAAGACGCGAGCAGCATAATTCAAAATTACACGTGATACATCGATCGAAAATCTCTTTGACTGCCGCCTAATTATCGGCCGATCGGCTATACACTAACGCGCGCGTTTACCTGGACGGCTTGTAAACAAAAGCATTACGTTTCGAGCCGGCAATCAGGTGGTAACTCGATCCCTTTTTTATACAGCCGAGTAGCGTCGGCGGCACATGCCGATCGCGGGAGCGCGGCGGATTTTAAAGCTGCCGCTCATTCGTCACCGGGGGACACGAGGGAGAGAGAAAGAAAGAAAGAGAGAGAGAGAGAGAGAGAGAGAGAGAGAGAGAGAGAGAGAGAGAGCAAAAGAGAGTGCGTGTATGTTCACCACGCGAGCAGCTCAGTGCCACGGCCGGTACAATAATAATCGCAATTGTGAAATCCGATCGAGGCGCGCGCAATTCAGAGGCTGAAATGAGCTAGCAGAGGTAATGAGATTCCAGAACTGGTGCTGCTGCTGCGAGAGGGAGAGAGAGTGAGGGAGAGAGCGAGCGAGTAAGAGAGGGAAGGAAGGTTCTATGTTTCTCTCGCTCGCTCTTGGCTCTCTCGCACGCCTCGATCGTTTGCCTTCAATCACTTCTTGACAGATGCACTTACGCCTGGGACTCCGGCCCCCATCAAGTAGGAATGCGCCTTCGGGCTGCCTTCCAATTCTAACCGTCGCTGTTGCTGCCGTTGCTGCGGCTGCTCTCTCGCGCGCGCATCGATCCCCGCTTTGTACTATTTCACTCCCTCTCACTCTCTCGCTAGCTCTTTCGGACCGACGCGCCGATATTTCAGTGAAAATTCGTCGAGTCCCAACTTTGACGTCTGCAGACCTAAGATCGCGATTAATAACCAAGCCTTGTTTTGCTCTTGTGGATAAAGTATAGAGCTAAATACTCAAAGCCGCGCAAAAGTGCCGTGAACAAAAATAAGTTGTTACACTGTACATTTTTTCCCGTCGCGGTCGCGTCCGCTAAAACCCCACGATGCCTACAAACACACATATATATATATGCGTACACGGAAAAGTCTCTCAGACACGTGTACGTCGGAAAAACTTGTTTTCGCGCGCAAACGATGGATAATCTACGTATTAATTTCCCTCCTGAAAGTCGAGGGAAAATATTACTCTCTTCCTCACCTCCTGTACATTTCCCTTCCACCCCGTGTCCACTGTCCACGGGATGTATTGCCTTCATTTGTCCGCTGGCCGCTGCTCTCTCTCTCTCTCTCTCTCTGTCTATTTCGCTCTCTCTCTCTCTCTTTCGCTCTATGTACACTCGAATATTAAGCATCCTTTTCTTCGAGGCGTAAATTATATGCGAGGCTACACCACCGCTGCATCCTGCTGTAGTTATATCCACGGACGAGGTGGTGGTAGGACTGGTAGGCATTAAGTTCGTGCGGCGCGTGTTCTCTCTCTCTCTCTCTCTCTCTCTCTCTCTCTCTCTCTCGCTCTCTGCGGTGATGGATACCGTGTTTGCCAAGAGGATAATAGTGTAATGGATGGACATGGAACAACGACCGGAACGGATGACCCTGCCGTTTTCAACTCCTGACGCATAAGTTTGAGCCTGTTACGCGGCTTTACGCGCTCAAGAGTTCTCTATATACCTTTTGCCCCCTTCTTACCTGCAATGAATTCTTTCCGCTTCCCCTCCGTTTTTTTGTTTCGTCTCGTTTGCATACTAAGTAAATTTTTAAGCGAAAACAAAGAAAATTAACTTCAATCGTTCATAAAAATAATTTTGTTTGAAGTGCCTTACACAATTTTATCAAACAATGTTTTATCAAAAACTTGTAGGAGATAAGGAAAAAAAAATTTTTTTGAAGAAGAAAATAACCGGCGCTTGAGGAATGATTCACATTGAAAATCGGCTCGCGAAACCGTCTAATTTACTTAAGAAAAAAGAAATCTTATAATCTTAGGATAATAAGGCCATTAAAGAATGTTTAAAGGCACTGGACGGTTCGCCGATAAAAGTTAAAATTAGAATCTCATCAATCTGCATTTTTATCTTAATTGCGCGCCATATAAACGGCGAAAAAGAAAAGGCGGCCGCCGTCGAAATGAAATAAAGCAAAAATCCCGGACGCTCTCGCGCTCCGTTCACCGGGCATTAATCATACCTTCGCTGGATGCGTACGCTTCTTTTTTATTTTTTTATTTTCTAAGCGAGTGCAGCAGCAGAGGCGCTCGCATTCCTCGTGTTAAAATAAAACGGGCTCGAAGGAGAGTTTACGCAGAAAGTCCGGCGCGGCGGCTCCACTGTAAAATCGGTCAGAAGCAATTGCAGCAGTGCAGCGTATATATATATGTATATAGGAGCAGGTAAGAGCGTTCGGCTGGCACACGCATATAGAGGTAAAATAAAAGAGCGCGCGCGAGAGAGGTATATCTTGGGCGAGGCGAGCTCGTTCCCGGCGGGCCTCGTTCTTCCGCAGTTATCGCGATAATCGCTCGATTCCTGAGATTCCAGTGTACACACAATGCGTGCACGCGCCCGCGCGTCTGCACATACAGAGCCTCGAGAGAGAGATAACAACGCCTGCCTGCCTCTTTCTTCCTATTTTTATCTTCCTGCTTCTCTCACTCGCTCTCTCTCGCTCTCTCGCTCTTTTCAATGAAAATAATCGCTTGGAATTCTTCCTTTTTTTTTAACAATATTGCCGCTCGTAAACAAACAAAAGATTACTTCAAAATCGTTTGTACATAGATACATAGATAGGGAATTGTATACGATGTAACATTAATTACTAGCAGATGCATATAGTAAAAACCTACCAGCTGTTATAGTTTACATCACGAATTTGTAATTTGTTGTGTAGGTTTCGTCTAATCCAATTAATTATTGCCGCTCTGTCCAGTATCTAATTAATTTACACCCAAATTCGCCATATTCCCAAGTTCCGAGCATCATTATCAACTCTCTCTATCGCCGTGGCGCGCAAACCTCCATCAACAAATACACGTAGCAAACTCCGCTCACGGTGGGGTTTTTTCTTTTGTGTGCAAACTCCTCCAAAATGTTGGCAAACACTCGGCAATAAATAGCTCAGAGCACTCGCACCGCAAATAAAAGCATCAAATCAAATCCCCTTTGTCTTTCGCGAGCATCGCTCTCTCCGTTTTCTCTCTTCGCGCATGCATTTTTCCTCTCCAGCAACTCTTCGCCTTCTCTTTCTGGAGAAAACGCAATCATCTGTCGGTCGTATTATTGTCTTTCCCCTGTATAGGTCAGCAATGTGTATAAGCAGCACGCGCTCCTCCGTTCCTTTACGCAACGAGCGGTAGAGAAAGAGTCGTTTCCTCGCGGTCCGAAGGTGCAGGTTTATAATCCACGTGCAAACAGGCCAAAGGAGAAGAGAGAGAGAAACCGGACGATCCTTCGGCTGCTCGTACAAATCGTCTTTACTGCGCGCGCGGCTATAGGGACTCTGTATACAGGCTCACTCTCTGCCGTCTTTGTTAAAGATTTACATCGCGGTCGCCTTTTTTATTTCCTACGCTCTTCCGTCAAGTGCAGTTTCAGGGGTGAGCGCCGAAGTGCGCGCATATCTTCGCAGCTAGGCTCTCCTCTCTCTCTCTCTCTCTACAATCCTTTTTCTCCTCCCCCCCCCCTTCTTCCTCTACTCCAACGTTGTTCTGCAGCGTCGACGCGACAAAGTAAACGTGTCGTAAAAGTGTGGAGTTTCGTTTAGCGAAAAGCGTATACTGTAGTCGGGGACTACACTTTTGTCTGGTTACATAGTATACGAGTAATAGCTTGGAGAAATTTCAGAATTCTGTAATTTTGAATCGGCGATTTAATTCTATTCGAGACTTCGTGATTAAGTCGCGTTTTAATTTTCGTCTCTACTCATTACGTATTAAACACCGTACGAGAAATAACTATTCGCTCGCTAAAAAAGAAAACGTCTTTTTATTGACTGCATAAATTAATGTTCATGGTTTATTCCGTAATAAAAGACTATTAATGTTGAGCGATTCTTTTATTTAAAACTAATGAATGAATGATTAAAATTGAGCAGTTGAAAATTTTCATTTACTTTACTTTCTAGACCATCGCTTATAAATTCAAAATAAAATAATCCATATCCGGTGAGTCCGCACTTTTTCAAATATTAAGAGCTTCACCGTTAGAAACGACTCATTTCAAAATAATATCACCCGCCCGTAAACAATGTAATACGAATTTTTAGACCATAGAAATAGTTCCACTTGCGACATTCTCATCCTAAAAGTCTATTTCGATGCCCACCGCACGCAGCGTGCGCTGATTAATTTACGGCGTATTATTTCTGATAACAAAAAAAAAGCAAGAAGGAAAGGAAAACAACAGCCAAAAAAAAAGAATAAGTAAAACACAAAAATAAACCAAATTAACGCGTGTAATCACAAGTTAGTGCAGACGTAAATCATATGTATTTTCGTCTGGGCGCTGCACGCGTGTGTGTTCCATCAAGGCCGAAAATAGATCATTAGGCGACGATAATTAGTATATATGCGTCAGCAAATGACGTTCTCTCGGTAATTCTAGCAGAGCGTGCGGCCGAGAGGCGCATATACTATAACACTCGCTGCTGCAGTTCAAATGCGTGTGTGTTTCGAATGCATCGCGCCTCACTCCCCCCACTTCTACAACTCCCGCGCCTGCACCGATGGCGCGCCATAGTCTTATTAAAGCGATTAAAATAATTATAATACGCCGATTACATTGTAGCCTATTAACTATCCATCCGGCTGCTGGCGCGCGTAGAGTCGATACACGCGCGAGTATAACTGGCGTGTATAACACAAATCGATGTACGCCATCTCGTTTCACAAAGACACTGGGGCTGACAAACTAATAATCCCGTATAGGAGTAACGGAAAAAAAGTTTCTATCGATATGATCATGATTAATCGCGTTCTACTTAAAAATTTATTAACCGAGAGATATGGGACTCTATAAGAACAAAAAAAAGAGGGAAGCGAGGCATTTGAAAAGGGACAAGAAGGAGGAGGAAAAAAAAGAGAACGATGGAGCACTGGGACTAATATAACAAGCGTCGATATAATGAGTGGCGTTTATCAAGCGTCGTATGTAGTGTAACAAAAGCCAGCGAGCGTTGCGCAACTCCGAGGCAGCTCTAAAACCCAAATGTATCGGTCGTTGACTCTGTCTCTCAGCACTGACCATCTTTCTCTCTCTCCTTGTCTTTCTGGCCGTTAAAAGTCGCGGGTCTTTTGTTTTGTATAAGCTAATCGTATACAGGTCAGGGAGACGAGACCATCTCCTCTCGGCCGATTTAGATTGCGATACCGCAGCGACTTATTTAAGCGAGGACAATTGATTGCCGTCTTTGAAAAAAAAAACGGACTGAGCGTCCACGCGAGCGCGGTATATCGAGGAGGATAAGAGACGATAAGAGGAGAGGACTGAGCCCTCCCCACCGCAGCGCCTCTGATTTCCCGATGAATTTTTGTTCAATCATTTATAATTTATGAAGCCCCCGGCTGATTATTCAAATGTGCGTCGCGCGGCTCACGATCGTAGCCCCGAGATGAAGAAAACAACGAGCGGAGGCTGAATTTAAATTAAAGAAAAGGAACGTGCGCGTGTATGCGTGTGTATGCTCAAAATTAATGTGATTCTTTTTTGTGACGAGCGCCTGACGTCAAATATCTCTGTCTCTCGCTGTTTCTCTGTGTACACGCGTATGTGTATGGGTGTGTGTGTGTAAACAATTTAGTTTGATCGCACTCAATTTAGTCGTGCATGATATATTAAATATGTGTAGTTAGATGTGTGCCTGATAGACGCCGAAGTTCACGTCTCGAGAATTCCTCGCTCTCATCTATAGGCGAGGTTTTATACAAACCTAATGGATGTTGGAGGAGAATCTAATATTTGTATCTATCTCCACATAATGTGGGCCCCTTTTTTTTTGCCCTCCCTCTTCCAAGGATCCGCGCATCATACGAATGGATTGTCATTTTTAATGCGATATGCGCGCGCTCGATGGTTTCTGCAGTAACTAAAATTGTTGAAATAATTTCGGGGCGATAATTTGATTTTAAGCGCTCGCGCAATTCGGGTTAAAGTCACGAGCGAGATGAGTGACGGGAAAATTGAGAGGTCCAGCTGTTGAGATGCCGCCAAAATTAGCGCCGTTATAACCGCTAATTATTAATACACCTTGTCGCGGCGCACCAATATATACGTATATATGAAAGTGCGAGTACGAAACTACGTGTGTACTCACCTCGCTTTTTAGGTTTAAAGGGACGTCGCAGGAGCTGTCCATGTCGGCTTCGGATTTTATCTCGGCTTTCATTGGATGGGGCAGCATACTGTGCCTGGGCGGTACCGCAGTCGCCAACATACTTGGATGCTGCCGTTGCTGTAGCAGCGTCGACTGCGGCCGATTTTGCTGCTGCAGTTGCTGCTGTTGCTGCTGCTGCAGCTGCTGCTGTTGCTGCTGTAGCTGCTGATGTATCTGCTGCTGCTGCTGCTGGTAGCTCGTGGAGAGCTGTGTGTTGAGGATGCGAAGATCTGCTGGAGGCGAAGCGGGCGCAGCGGTACTGCTTTGTTCCTCCTCTGCCGAGCCCTCCGCCATGTCAGCCTCGCATCCCGAAGAATCGCAGTCTGCAATTGTAAGAGAGACAAACGTCAATTTAGATTGAAGAAACGTTTATATCGTCAATGGATAAGGCATTATACTGGAATTTTGGTTTGATGTAGAAATAATGAAATAATTGCAGGACTTTATTTTTGTATACTGTATATTTAAATTCCTAGATAAAAATTATGATGACATTGATGGTAAGTTGAATATTTAGGGACAAATTACACTGCGAAATATAATATAAATTAACGTAAAGTCACGATCATTCGTTCAGCATTACTCCATCCTGGATTCTAATATTTTTCCCGAACTACCCAACATCCTGCACTTACCGCATGAATATGTCATGGTAGTTTTTATTAGAAAATTATCTTCGCGTTCAGGAACTTATAAACTCAAGGTAGCTCGATAATTATAAGGTAACATAATAACGATAATGCGCTTATTTTGATCGTAAATAGTCAGCAAACATTTTAAATTTAGATTCGACGATAATGATTGTTATTGGTACTTGAAACCGTGCTCAAGAAAAATACTAATTTTTCCGCAAAAGTGCTAATGAGAAAACCAACTTCATTTAGCGCGCGCGCTGTTTATTTTCACACCGGTGTTTTAACAATAACGCGCACGCAACGGATATAATGACGCAAGCCGATTTTTATCGCGTAATCATATAATAATTAAAAACTAATAAAGCACGATATATATTCCTCATAGTTGGTGGATCTAACCAATGCGATTTCACCTTATCGCGCGGTTAATCTGCAGTTGGTACGCGATCGAGCATTAACTCGGATCCCAAATTAAAAACAATACGCATTAGAAAAGAAAAAACAAAACGAGAGCAGTGAACCGTAGACTAAGCCAGTCTCGCGTAGGCTTATCTAATCTGTAAGTATAAAAAAAAAAAGAAACTCGAGCTCCAACTTTCATAGAAGAAATATATTGGAGTTACCAGCATTACATAAATTAGGCCTCTGCGAGGCTTCGATCCATAAATTCCAATAAAAGAGCGATAGATATCATCGATGACTCATCCCACGAAATGAGGGTACGCACACAGCAGTTGGAGAAACGTCGTGAGAGGGAAGGGGAGGACGTAGGAAGAGAAGTAGCTTCTCTCGCGCCTCGGCCGCGAACCCCAATTAAATGACTGCTGCACCCATGATCCACGCGCCTCTGTTTGTGTCTGTATACATATATACTCTCTCCCTTTCTCCCTCTCTCTTTCGCTCTTTCTCTTTCGCTCTCTCTCTCTCTCTCTCTATCTCTCTCTCTCTCTCTCTCTCTCTCTCTCTTACGGGCAAGAATGCAGACGCCGAAAATTAGAAGGAGGGCTTGTGAGACGCGCTTCAAAGAAAAACTCTCTCGACTCCTCGTCCCTGCGGCAACATTATAAAAAGCACGTGTGCATGGCTCTGTATGTCCCGGCTCTACATCCTCTATAACTTTGGAGATTTTTATACGTATATGCTCCTGTGCATAATCCACGATCGAAAACAAAGGGATTTATTTTAATTGTTTGTCGGTCGGCTGGTTTTTCGAGCTTATTGTACTATTTTGCTGCTTTTGATGACTCGAGGCTATATATGAATCTAAAAGAAAGAAAAAAGTATTTGGCCGGCGATGTGCGTGTGTATGGGTCTAAATTAAGGGAAGAGGGGGGCGGGGAGGGGGAAATGCGGGCATGGTATTAAAACTTTGATCGTTTGCTCGATCATTAACATAACCCAAATTCCAAGCCGACGTTCACGGAACAAAAAAAAAAGAACGTTGATTCGATATTCATCGAGTAATTATCCAGTCGTGAGTCATCATCATATGATCAGAATCTACTGTACTTTTCTATTCGTTCAACGGACAGATACGAATGATTGTATTTGCAAAATCAAGCGAATTTCAAGTCGCAGAGGTTCAGATATACGAAGTCGTTCCCCTCGATGCCTGGAAAGCCATAAAGAGCGCGTCACACATACGATTACGCCTACAACGAGCCGTGCATACACTCGTGCACACAGAAACAGAGAGAGAGAGAAAGAGGAGAGCGAGTCAGGCGTTTATCCGGGTAATTATTTTTATCTAAGTGCTCGCTTAGTAAGAATTCAAGGGCAATGGAATCGCGCTCGCGTCTCCTCTCCCGTTTTCGCCGTCTGGCGCGTCTCTCCCCCCTCCCTCTGTCTCTCTCACTCTCGCACTCTCTCTCTCCTTGCCCCCACTGTCAGGGCAACACTGTAGTATCTCGTACGCTACCGTGCCTCTCTTTTTCTTTGCAGCTCCTTTCTCTCGCGCGAGCCCGAATAATATTCTCCTCCCGCCGCCTTTCCCCTTCTACAAAACTCCCATCGGAGCATCGGCTTCGCGTATATAACGCATTATATACATGTACGTGTATAAGTGCGCGACTTAGCAGCAGCAGCAGCAGCAGCAGCAGCACAGGCGGGTAGCATCTGCTTCTATTTTTGCGCTCGCTGGCCCGACTCCAATGCTTTTACTTTTTAAACTCTGTTTGCGCCTATGACGAACGGCTGGACGGATCATCCAGCGAACGGCTATGACGTACAGGCGAGAGAGAGAGAGAGAGAGAGAGAGAGAGAGAGGGAGAGAGAGACGAAGACGAAGACGATGCCGCGGATGCGGCTCTGCGAATGTATACATGTTCGCGCTCGGATATGCTTTTATCGTTCCTTTCCGATGGACGCGTCTCTTCTCTGCTTTACTCCGTTTCTCTCTTTGCCTCTGTCTCCCTCGTTTTTTTTTTCTCTTACGCGCTCGTATTTATCTTATTTTCTTTTTAATAATTTGGCCGCTTGGTTTTGTTGTCCTTGACTAAGATTTTATTTATAATTAATGATGAACGAGAAGCGTTAGGTTGTCTCTTTTTTCGGAAGAGAGAGGTTGTTCTCGCGAGTGAAATAGAGCACAGTTTTTATTCTGAGAGAGACGGGGATTACGCCAGGAATAACTCGAATCATTTTTCTACACGTACGAATTTTGTAAATTCAAATATTATTGAAGATAAATCGTATTATTTTCATCGAATATTATATTTTTAAGATAAAGATTTATTTTTGGAAAAACTCTCTGTTACCACCTCGGTAATGATATAATTATTACGTGGTTCAAGCTTTTTGAAATTCCATCTACAATTTGCAGAGATTTATATCATCGAAAATTTCGGAGATAAAAATCGTTGTGAATTATCAACTAAATTTTCAAGGACAAAAATCACTGAATTGTGGATGGAATTTCATGAATCTGGAACCACGTAAAGTTTAAATCTTTACCGAGGTAGTGACAAAAAGGTTTTTCCAAAACTAAGTCTATATCTTTATATACTTCGTTAAATTCAAAAATCGTTAAGGTAGGAATCTTTCGGACTATAGCACATCCTTTTCTATCTATAGATTGTATCGCAGATACATGAGCAGGAAATATCATTATTTCAGTTTTGCTAATACGTACAATGCTAATACTCTAAAGCTTATCAAAACTTTTAGTTTTCTTAGTCATTAACAAAAATTGACCGTTCCATTATTACTTGAATAATAACCAAATAGTCGCATGTAGAATAATCAAATCTAAACTTGTGTCCCCTTCCATCAAAGCATTTCCATCTCACACGAAAAGTCCACATCTCCTCATTCGCAAAATAAGCATCAATCAAAAAAGAAAAAAAATAGCGTTCCCTCAGCAGCCTCGCATTATCGCAAAAACCGATCATTCACATCTCCGGAAAATCTAATTAGTCGTTTTCATCATCCACACACGTACACACACAGAGAGCAGAGTTTCAGTCAGAGCCAATTGGGCATCCGCAAAGTGAGAACTTAATAATCCCCTCGCTAGAGCCCGTAGATATTCAGTAGCGGACTTTTTGCGCCGGTGGTCTTATAAGCGAGGTGTAGATCAGGAGGAGGGCAAAAGGGGTCGAAGGTGAGTCACGCACCGTCGCCGCCGCCGCTCTCGCCTGTAATATAAAGTTCCGAGCGCCGAGTTTCGCGCTCTTCTATCTCCTCGAGGAGCGACGGCAACGGCGGCGGCGGCGGCGGGCGGCGGTAGCTGAAGATTTCGCGAGAGAGAAGAGAGATGATTTATACCGCGACGAAATTAACATTCCGCCCGGCCCGGTATTTTCCCCTCATTTCGATGCCTCTCCACGCTACACACACACACACACACATACGCGCGCGCGCTCGCGCGTACCAGAGTATAGCGAGACAGACTGAAAGGAGGCGACTGCCGAGTGTATTTTTGTCCGCCACCAGACTCCTGCATAGTCTTTCCATCCTATCCGAAGAGACGACGTCTCGCGAGAGCGAGAGAGCACATCTCGAGATAGAGAAAGAGAGAGAGAGAGAGACAGCGAGCTGCACCGTCCGACACGAGTTTCTCGCTCCGATTTTCCCCCTTTGCTCTTCCCTCTTCCCTCTTCTTCGTCTTCTTCTTCTTCTTCTTCTTTTTGTTTTCCTCTCACTTTTGCTTTCGTTCTCCCGCTCGCTCGCTCACTTGCCTGCCACTTAATAATTAATACTTTCGAACCATTAGCGCGAGGCTCGCGCGCGGCGGGCGCACAAGTTTAAAATTGGCCCCTACCGCCGCAACTGTGTAAACATATGCGACCAAACTGAAATACCGTCATTCAATTACCGATTTTATTTTCGTGCGGCGCGGCGACCTTTTTTGCGCTCCAGCTCTTTTACGCGTATCGGGCGATCTTAACGACCTTTATGCGAAGCTGGACGAGCCGCTGGAAGGTGGAGGGCATTTGATTGGCTTTCGCATCGGGTAGAAAACTTTGATGTCGTCTTAAAACTCATGAGATTTGAGTTATTATTTAGTTTGGGAATATAAGCGTCAGAAAGTAATGTATAGCGCTTTTGATTTACAAAGTTTGGGAGTATTGCGCGGTATGCAACCTTAATTTTAGCAGTACTACTTGCCAAATTATTTCTATGATGAAAACCACTTCCGATACACGACTATAAAATCAATTTTTAGATTATCGAGCGTCACAGTTTAAATCCGTACACGCGGCACATGTTGCTGGGCTTCGTATTCCAATGAATCGGCAATTTTGATTATCGATCGCAGTAATAAAAATGCTGATCCCAATGATTTTTTTTCAAAATGAAATGACGCGATTAATAGGGTAGATGAGAAAGACATCCTTTTCTCTACCATCCAGATAATGCATGGGAAATAGTTCTCCGATTTTACGCGAACGTTCCGCGAACAGTACGTGTTTTTAGCAAAGAATGCAAGCTACGCGCGCTATTATTCGCATCTGCCGACGAATTTTATAGATTTCCCGTTCTATTTTTAAAATGTCATTAACACAGAAATTCTATCGCTCTCGTGGCCCTACCCACGCAACAAACATTAGCAAGACGCTTCAAGAATCACAAGACCTCCTTCGCACTCACTTAAATTTACAAAGCGCCGCAATAAATGTTCCACCCGAGCTCTCCAAACTGCACCAAACGGCTTTCTCTCTCTCTCCCTCTCTCTTTCTCTCTCTTTCTCTTGCTTACCGAATTCTTACTAGCAGCTCTCCGCAGCGCTAAATTTCCACAGCGGAGCAATTCGATAATAACAGTAATAAAGTACTAAATTAAATATAAACGCCACTTCGTTCGCCAAAACTCGCTGTATTATTAATCTATCTTAAATAAAAGTCAGAGCTCGAACCTGACGAAACCTTTTCTTTCCCTCTGCGCTGCTTGTCTAGGCGAGGCCCCGCTGTACGTCTCTAAAGCATATAAATATATAGAAATAAAAGCAGACCCTCGAGTAAAATACGATGATTAATCGGCACATCAGTTGCAGAAAAACACAAGGTGCGCTTCGTGTGCGCCCAGCTATAAGGCAGAGAGAAATTATCCGTAGGGACGATTTTAACCACCGGCTGTCCGAAATGTTTTCTTGTCCTGCTTAGAACTATAGGAGTATTTTTTTCATCATAATAGATGGCTTGCACGAGATAGAGAGAGAGAGAGAGAGAGGGAGAGAGAGAAAATCTCGATCCGCCGGAAGACTTAATGAGAGCGGGTCTAGGCCCTCGAAGGGGAAACGGAACAAAAAAAAGCATAATAAAAGAGTTGGATGCACAAGCTGCAGGTAAGAAACGTCAAGTCTCGGCCCAATCGTGGATGCAAAAATCTGTCGAATTTTAATTGTGCTTTTGTAAATTAGCACCTTTTTCGGCCCCCGATGCCAAATGCTCGCTCAGCTGTCACTCTCCTCTCATAGCGCGTCAGCATCACGACGACGGAGGGAGAAAGTGGGAATTAGGAACTCGAGCTTCTCGGAACCTCGTAGCGCTTGTTTATTATAATGAATGTGCATTTATACGCTGATAGAAAGCTCAGCGACGCTTATTAAACTGTTGCTGCATTGTTAAACAGACGCTTCTTGGCGATGTATTAAAATTTTCATATGAAATTTTCCGAGACTTATACAAACCCGGGCTATATACAGCTTTTAATAATAATTATTAAATATGGCGCATCAGAAAAAAAATATTGAATAGTGAAAAAGAATATATTAAAGATATTTTTGAAGCGTTCGCCAAATAAACCGATACTATTTAAATATCTCATGAAAAGTCGAGACAGCCAAACTCTGTTATGTCTC
>UELV01164177.1:22500-40940 GCA_900490015.1 Megastigmus stigmatizans
CGTGGGATAAACGCCGAGTAGGCAGACATCCCCTCGCGCTGCTGACTCCCTTACGCGTAAAGAAAAAAAGAAACTCTCCCACGTTACGGAGGAAAAAAATATAACAACGTGAATCGGTCGGTGTATCGGTGGCTTTTGTTAAAACTCGCGCGCTACACCGCGACTATTAGACGCGCAGTGAAAGAAAGCCGGGAATCGTATATACAAGACGAGCTATGGCCGCGAACGCAGAAAACAAAGCGCGAAAGCGGCAGGAGGAAAAAAGGAGTCTCGCGGCGGCCGAGCGGACTAAATCAGAAGGCGAGTGCATTAAACCCCGAATTACCGTAAATAGAACTTTAACCACGCGCGCTCGACTCGCTCTCGCCTATTATAATGGCTTGGCCCCCCTGCTAAGGACGTATTTATGTACTAAACCGACTTCACGGCTCACGCTGAGTCGTTGGAATTAACATCTGGCCTCTGTGTGTGCTGCTGCTGCTGCTGCACGAGGCTCACGCCCGCTAGTCTATGTGGCGCACACACATATATACATACATACGCATAAGCCTCCATGGTATAGCAGCAGCGGCTGATGTTCATTCAATCCACCAGAGTCCACGCGTTTCTTTCTTTCGCCTTTTTGTACTTCGACGATGACGTCGGTTAATAATTTCAAAATTAAACCGCTGTATCGACCCACTAAGCGCGAGACTTTATTGCCGGGGACGCGAACGAATATTTTATTGTTTTAGTGCGGCGATTTATTGAGCGAGATGCTGCGTCCCTTTCTTGTATTAACTCGTGGCTATATTTGAGTTGCGGTCGGCGTTTGTGGTGCGAAACTCGATAGATGGAGTGACATTCAGGAATATGATTTTGGTATTATAAGTATGACGGTATTTTTAATTAATTTTATTGGATTAGCGCGACAGACAATGGAATTCTTTTGCTTAATTACGAGTTTTCTTTTTAAACTAATCCTTTCTTTCGCAGCGAAGAAATTTCAGTTGAAAAGAATTTACATAAGCTGAATAATGCTTTCTTTGCTCTCAAAGAAAATGCTTAATTTCTTATTTACGCAGAAGTGCTCATATTATGCTTAGAAATTAAAGAATATATTATATAATATAACACAAAGTAAATTCAAAACTGAACATTAATTAAAACCAAAATACGAATAATGTGTGGAAAATAGTTTTTTATAGTTTTGATGACATGAAGTCAATCCTATCTCTGGCAAATATGTAACGGCGAAACTTTTCCACATTCTCGAGAAGGTAAAATATTCCTGAAAACACTTAAGGACGCCTCTTTGTATCTCGCGCACCGCAATCCTCTCTCTCTCTCTCTTTCTCTCTCTCACGTATTCGACTCAATCCAAGAGCTTAGCACAGCGAAGGAAGCGCACAGCCGGCTTACAAAAGAAATCCGGGAGAGATCCTCGCTTATAAAGCTCATGACTGGCGCGCACGCGGGGTATTTTAAGTTTCGTGGGGAATCGTCGGGAGACGCGCGCAGACGACAGTGGCAGAGAGAGACAGAGAGAGACAGAGAGAAGGGCCAAGTCGAAGGAAGTCCTTGAGGAGGCGACGACGAGCCGCCGGGAGAATCTCGGAAAGCGAGTGCTTTTGAGAGGCAAATTAGGTCCATTAGGGGCAACTGGCGTATAAGCGCGCGAAAAAGAAACGGAGTCAGAGATAGAGAGAGAGAGGGAGAGAGAGAGAAAGGCCACTCGTGCGTCGCCGTGTATATAGTCCTCGATGACGTGTCCCTCTTTTTTCTCTTTTTTCAAGCGTGTATAACCCTTTCTCTCTCTCTCTCTCTCTCTTTCCCCCTGCTTACACGCACACATGTATAACGCAGCAGACACACATCTAGCTTGCGCGTGCGTGCCTCTTTATAAATTATTAGAATTAATGACGCCGCACGCATGGAGTCTCTCTCTTTCTCTCTCTCTCTCTTTCTCTCTCTCTCTCTCTCTCTCTCTCTTTCTTTCTCTGTCCCTCTATGGGGCGTCACGTCGCGTTCTAAGTAGCTCGCGCACGTATCTCAGGCACACTAACAAATGCTCTCTCTTTCTCTCTCTCTTTAGCCACGATGGATTCAATGACGCATGGAAAATTCTCGTCCTCTCTCTCTCTCTCTCTCTCTCTCTCTCTCTGTCTCTCTCTCTCTCTCTCTTGCTCGATCGTTTGTTCGCTCCGCTACTTGTGAACGCGAGCACAAGAGGTTATATTGCCTTTTTATAATGCGCGATTATGTGTATCGAGAGTGCGTTATATTGACGATTAGAGATCGCTGGCGGGTCTTATTATTTGTTTTTTTATACTCGGCCAGACAGTCGAGCGAGTTCTGCCGGTCAATAAGCGCTCAGTCATCGATTTCTAATTGGCACTGCTTTTATATGTATGGTACAACGCGCGAGCTCTCACCGATGCATTTTGCAGATCGCAACTTGGATATACATTGTATATACATATTGCCGGTCTTTCTTGTAAAGCATTTTCTTTTTTGCATAAAGTTCGTACGGAAAAAATTCAAGCTTATTTTATAGCGGCTTTTATCAATTATCGTCGCGTAGGCGGCAACAAACTTTTCGAAAAAAAATATTTTAGCGGCAGTTTTTTTTGCAAGTGGCAGTAGCGGCGGCGATGCCTCGCTTTCTTTCTCGCGCGGTCACAGCAATACGAATGAATATGGACACACTTTTTTAATTATTGTAGGAGGAGAACTTTTTTATAACCTCGTGCTCTCCAGTAAGGTATAAGCGATTTATTATTTATTCATGCAACTTTTAATTGCTTATTAAAAAATCTGCACGAAAACTAAAGCTGCGCACGCGGCGACACGTTCGCAGACGCGGAAGGAAAAATAAGATAATTAAGTTTTATCAATATACAAATATTCGCTTGGATATTGACGGGAATTGCCGCTAATGACTTTTACATTGCAATTATATGGCAAATGAAAAATTATCTCCGATATTAAAAATTTTCACGTAGTACGCGCAGTCCTCATTTCATCCCGCAGTCGAAAAAATGTCGAGAATTAATGACTCCAATTGTCCCTTGACAATTTAAAAAAAATTCATATCGAACGCGTAACTCCCGTCGTTAGTCGTCGCCGGGCTCAAAGGAACACAGTACAGGAAACGAAATGAAATCTCGCCGAGTCGCGGCGTGCATTATTACGCGCGGCGACATCGGCATATAAATTTCCGCGGTTGCAAATCACTGCGCCAATGAAGTAGAATGAATGAGAAAAAAGAAAGAGCGGGAAAAAGGAAGAAACACGAAGAAGAGAGAGGGAGAGAGAGAGAGTGAGAGAGAGGGGAGGAGAGAGGGAAAGAGAGCAAGGCACGCGCGAGTATACAAAGCTCACTGGAAGTAGGCGAGTTGTCGAGGGAAATGTTATCGCGCGTCGAATCGTCGGTCTACACTAGTCGAGGGAGACAGAAAAAGAGAATGAGACGGAGAGGGTAAAGGAGAATTGAATGGGGTAGCAAACGAGGGTCGACGAGCCTTTCCGAGAAGGAAAAGAGACACGAGAGACGTAAAGTGGAGGAGTAGGGGTTGCAAGAGCTGCGAGGAGGGAAAAGCTTCGAATGAAAGTGAAAGACCGAGTGCAAGAGCCGGCGAATTGGGTATCAGACGAAACCGGGAGAGAGAGAGAGAGAGAGAGAGAAAGAGATGCGGGATGATATTCTGAAAGGAGGGGAAGTTAGCCATCGATTCGTTTTCTTGACCTCGACAATGCCCATTGCTATGTGTGTGCGTGAGCACACGGATACATGCTGCGCACATACACTGCGACTGTGAAATTCTGATAATACAGCGAGATTCTCTTCTCTCGCCTTCTCGACTTTTTCCTCTGACTTCCCCACACACCAGACGCAGAACTGCGGGCGAGTCAAGGTCGATGCTTATCTATTGTCTGCCATGCTCATAAATTTTTATTGCATCGTAATGACTGCGAATTATTTTTCGTGCGCGCATTTTCATCGCTTAAAAACACACGGCTTTCGTTGCCGGGGTTCTATTTTTTTTACAGAAGGACGTGTGCTTAAATTTTAAGTTGCCCGTCTGACTTTTTTCAGTTGCTAATTTCTGCTGCATTTGGATTCGGTTTTTAATACCCGAGCGAGCGATAAAAGTTCGCAGCTTGCGCAAATATTGGGCCAATCGGTAGACAAGTCTGTCGTACTTTCAAGTTACGAATTTCATTATTTTTTTGTTTAAAGATTCAGCAAAATTGTGAGATAAAAAATTACATTGGCGAATGCTGATTTATTTATGAAAGCTATTTCAGTCGGAAGAACAAAAGCTGTAAATAGAAACCATTCGTTAGGAACTTTAAGTTGAAATAAAATGAACGTAAATTTAACAGTAGTAGAGTTAATTATTGCAGGTGATTAAGCCTTTTAATTATCTTTCAATAATCACGTACAAGTTATCATATATTTTAACCAGTTTATGTTGTTTAAAATATTTTGAAAATAAGAAAGTGTTCAGATCAGAACTCTTGCAATTTTAAAATTTCAATCGCCAGTATCGCTCAAACTTGCATTAAAACGCTCGCGAATCTTTCGCGAAAAGGGGGGAAGCCAAATCCTTAAAATAAACTTTCAAGTGACACTCTACCTCCCTGCCACGTAGACGTGTATCTTCCTCTCCAGTCAGACCGCAGCCACACACGTATAATAAAAGATTATATTCACGATAAAACGCGGTTAAGTAGCCTTACACGTTATTACGTGGAAAAAAAAGGCCGGGCCGGACCGGGTGCGCTTTCCTCCCTTTCCATCTCCCGAGCCAAAGAGGTCATCCCTCCAAGAGAGGACAAATTGAAGCTGCCGCCGCTTCTTCTTCTTCTTCTTCACCTGCCAGTGCCGTCATCGCTTGGCCACCTTGTCTCGCTCGCTTCGTCTGCTACTACTTTAACTGCAGCCGCTTCTTCTCTCGTTCCCTCTCGGCAGAACCCCCTCCCGTCTTCGTCACCGCTAACTTGGTCGTTCTCTTTTCTTTTGTCCGGCAATTTCTCGAGTGCCTACCCCAACAATATCGCCGCTCGAGTGCTTCCTTTGGGACCTCGCGCATACACGTCTCGCTCGTCTCACATTCTCTCTGCTCTACGTTCTCTGCGCTCTCTCACTCTCTACCCCTCACCCCTCCCCTCCCGATCGAGCCCATATACCCCTTTTCTTTTTGCTTTTCTCTCCTTCAGATATACTTCCTTCCATCTCCCTCCCCCGAGCTTTTTCCGTATCTTTATCGGGCCTCTTCATCTTGCTCTCTCGCTTTCTCTCCTGTACGTTTAGCCCTCAGTTTAGTCGCTTACTGCTTCCGCCGAGCTTCTTATTCGCGCTCCTATGCTCTCGCCTGCACTTATGTGACTCTCTCTCTCTCTCTCTCTCTCTCTCTGTCCCTCACTCACACTCTTCTCTATTCTACCTTCTTTCTATATTCTCCGCTCTCCGAAGTATCGATTGCTCACTTTTTTTCTTCACCTCATATCGATACTTGATAATCTGGAGTATTGGAGCTTTGCGCTTATCGTGCAAAGTGTAGGTATAGACGAATGAAAATTTTACACGAGCAAGGGTCTGTACAAGACATTTATGGAAGGGTTGAAGAGGTGCTGAGGTGAAGCTGCGCTGAATATTTTATACTCTTTTTAATTTGGAATACATAAATGAAATTAACTAAGCTCCTGGTATACGCTTTTATTGCGCGGTACCTTTTTGACCTGATAAGGTGCAAAAACTTGAATCATCAACAAAGATAACTGTTGTCAACTAAGAATGAAATAATAAGTTTTATTTTGGCATAATTCTATTTAAGTTCTGATGTAACCAAGAGGAGAAATTTTGTATATCTTTCTTATCTGGGGAAATATTTTAAGAGTTCAGGGACCAGAAATCTTATTCTTGTTACTCAAACATCCAGGTATATTTTTGGGAGTATTCGATTTCTTGGTGGAAGACAACTTTCCTTTACTGATGTGATTTGCAGCAATTGATTTAATTAAGTGTACATTCTTTATCTTCAGGTTCGGAAAATCAAATTGATTTCATCAGCATGGATAATTCATAAATGCAACGAGATGATTCATTGTTCAATAATTAATTTTCATCGTTTCGCAACGAACCTATTAATTGTCAAATTTTCATTATTCATTATCGTATTTACAGATTTATCTATTTTTATGTGTTTAAATAAAATTTTCGCTTTATTTTGTAAGAAATTAATTATCAAATTCAAGTTTTATTAGCTGTGAACTTTGACATTCATAAAAGTAATATGACTTTACATCGCGGTAAAACTGATATTTTCATATTTTTTCATTTAAAAATAAATCGAAAATTTAAAAAAAAGTAATTTTTCTATTAAACTATAAGCAGTGCGAAGAAATGTGAAATGTTTGATTAGTAAATCTGCTCCTCGACAAAAAATCTAGCGTTAAAAAAGTTGCGCACTCAAGAGACGCTATACTTACTCTTCAGATACAACTCGAAAAAAGTCCGATTCATCATGAATCCATCACATAATATCAGCATCACAATCCACTTTCGCTCCCAAATTCATCTCGCGCGCGAAAACAAATCTCGTATTACTCGCATTAGCCAAATTTTAACCCACTCAGCGATATACTTCACCTCCGCATTACAATTCACCCTACTTGGAAAGCCACTCGAGAACAGCAGCAGCGCCTTCATCACCCGGCGAAACTCCGACCACGGAAAATCCCTCCCTAAATACTCTCCTGCGCTCGGAACTTTCCGGCCTACATATCCCGCAGAGCCACCGCTACCAACTCCGAAAAATAGAGAATCAGCCGCGATCTCTGCAGCGCGCAATTTTCTCAGCGCTCTCCTTACACCAGACAGTCGGATGTATAGAGACGGCGCGCCACCCGCTTTATACATATACGTGGCCCCTGCGCGTGTCGAGGTTCCGTGCTGCAGCCCCACCCCGTCACGTCGGCAGCACGTGCTCCTGTTTACCTCTCTCGGCGTGGAGAGCAGAGCAGAGTGAGAGAGAGCCGAGCTCTCGCGCACCCGAAGTCACATGGCTGCACGCGGTATTACAGCGAGGATCTGCTGCACTTTAACCCGATGTATTCTTCCTATTCTTCTTCTTCAGCTTCTTTTCCTTCTCCATTTGTCTCCATTGACCTTATACACGTCTCAGTTTTCTTTATTTTTTTTTTCATCCACATCTCGCTCGCTCGCGACCGGCATAATACTTAAGCGATATTCTGTTTTTCATCTGTGCACAGTTCTCGTCGCTGCTCAATTCGACTTTTATAGCGCTGAATTATTGCTCGAGGATTGTCGCTTTGCACTTGACTTTGCGACGCTGCGACGACAGCGTCTCCTTCCCTCGTCTCATGGATTGCTATCGTCTATTCCAACGACTCGTTTCTTGCAGGGTTATTAATAAAAAAATCGCGCGATTACCGGTACTATTTTTTATGAAATCATACAGAATAATTTGTTTTATCAGAGTACAGTTTGATTCACTCACAAAATGTAGAATGATTTTTTATTCGAGCCAAAAAATTGACTTGTTCGTTACTCGTGTTATTATAACAAGCAGCTTCGCATTCTTTTAAAAAGGAGAGTAAGAAATATTTTCTGAAAACATTAGAATACATCGCGTCAGCTCGTTCTCTCCTCGTTCTCTCCTCTTTCTCTTTTTTTCTAAGAACTCCTTAAATGGGCTTAATTAAAGCGCTAGAGACTCGAGACGCCAGTGCTTGCAGAAGTGATACACACTGCACGCGAAGAGCGCGTTTCGAAGCGTTGCGCCTCTCTTCTATCCTCTTCGTCCGTGGCGAGGACGACACAATAAGAATTGATTGAGATATTTTCGTATCGGGGAGGTTAATTCGTTCGATGATATTCAGCAGATTTATAACGCCATGACACACACAAGAGCGCATAAGATATAATGTATGTTATTTACGAAAATTGCTCGCGGCAGTCCGACGCGATGACGAAAGTCCCGCTGCATATATATATACAAGACTGCGCGTGTGTACACGGAGATTATTAACGAAGCTGCTTTACGAGGTCCGAGGGAAGTTTCGAGCGTTTGCGCGAGGCTAGTATACATACGTATATATATAAAGAGTTCGATCCTTCAATTAGCATTTCCAGGCCACATTGTGTATATGGGCTACGTAGGCGTGATGTATGTAAATGTCTGCTGCCGACGCCGCGGAGAGCCGTATAATTATCGCGGTAATTATTAGAAGCCAGCTAAGTAGCCGATGGAAATTATCACACGAACTTCGGCATACACGGCCGCGCGCGGTCGGCGCAACCAGTTTCGTCGCTGCCTCGCGACCGGCTACCGGCGCGGTTCTTGTACGTTCCTTCTTTT
The DNA here is from genome assembly GCA_900490015.1 of Megastigmus stigmatizans. NCBI lineage: Eukaryota > Metazoa > Arthropoda > Insecta > Hymenoptera > Megastigmidae > Megastigmus > Megastigmus stigmatizans. Next base: position 30,870 of record UELV01164177.1, read on the forward strand.
CCCTCTCGTATGTACCTGGATTTTCTCTTAGGCGCTCCTGCACCGCTTGTTTTTTTCCCGATTTGCGCGCGCGCGACTGTATACCTTATAATTACGATGCGTATTATAATTAGGAATAAGCGAGTATGGTTTCGGTATGCAGACCGAGTATATTTTTGCTTATGGGGATACAGATTTTTAGTCGAATCGAGTATACCAAACGTTTTCTTACATTCAATCGCGGATGGATTTACGTCTAACCGACACTCTCAACATTGATCTTATGCGTCGGTTGCGACTAACTTCGCCACTAATACACAGTAATTAGTGGAAAATGACGAGACGCGCTATTTATAACGCGCAAAAAAGAAGTGTTCACACAGAGCGAACGAAGCTCCGCGCTCCGCTAATAAATTGTATTTCTATTTTGTAAGCTCGCGCAGCTTTACCGTCTTCCGCCCTCTCTCTCTCTCTCTCTCTCTCTCTCTCTCTCTGGCTCTCTCTCTTTCTTTCTTTCACTGTGTGTGTGTGTGCAGTGCATCCCGAGCTCTCCTCTTTCTCCCTTTTCTCCGCGTTAATTTTTGCTTCGTTTACTTTATCTTGTTGCAGCTTCTTGTCCATCCTTTTTACCCCTCCTAATACTCGCTCGTTCTCTCTCTCTCTCTCTCTCTCTCTCACTCTCACTCACTCTATCCTACTCTCTCAGTCTGACTCTCTTTCGCTTCCCCTTCTCTCAATCACACTCGCGCCGGATTCTCTCTTTCTTCCCCGCTATCCTTATTCCCGCATGGATACGACCAAGTAACTTTCTTAATTACTGAGATTAAGTTAATCGCAGCCAGCCGGCGATAATCACCGGCCAACCCTGCGCTCACCGTATCGACGGAGAGCACGGCTCTGCCCTCGCCGACTGTTTTGTTCCTTCTCCTTTTTCTTTCTCTCTCTCTCTCTGTCTCTCTCTCTTTCTCTCTTTCTCTCTTTCTCTCTCCCAGTTTCTCTCCCTCGCTCTTTCGCCCTGAAATCTAACACACCCATGAGCGAACTCTTACTTTCGCTCCTCGCCCCCGGGAGAGAAAATGCGGTTTCTCCAGCTTTTTCGCGCCCGCGCGCCAGATATATATATACCCGACACCATCGCGTGCTCGGCGTACATTGTATTAGAAGCCGGCTAAATTTATTTTTCGACCCGCCGGCAAATCATTGCTCCGAGATATACATAAAAATATGTTTATTCCATTAAATCTTAGGCTTTGATTAATTATCCTTTTCGCTGAAATGGTGTTGTTAAATACATCGGTGCCATATTTTCGAGTACAAAGCGCTCGACAATACTAGTTGAACATTGATTTTTCGTTACTTTTAATAATTAAAAGTATTTGTCAGTGTATAAATGAAAAATTCGCGCATTAGCTATTACGACAAAACCATCTTCAATTACATTATTTCTATGCGCAATATTTGGATATTCGCGTGTACATAACGGCGATGTGACGTCTATGATAATACGTGTTGCTCTTTTTCATTCAATTATTTTAATAATGAATAATTTTTTTTATTAATACTACCATTTCATCGTCAGTTATAAATATTGATTATGCGTGAATTTTTCCGAGATAGTAGAATGGAATTTCGAGATCCAAACATAAAAATTTCTATATTTACAATAAGTAATTTTTCCCACGACTTTGTTGTGTTTGACCAAGACACGGGTCTTGAGGTCATTTCAATTATAATAACAACGTATACATATTTTCAATATAGCATGAAACAAAATATTGGGACCAGTTTCTATTGGAAACGGGTCACTAATTCGATTGCTCTAATTATACAACAAAGATGAATTCAAAGGTGTTTTATCCTACAAGATTCAATAATAGATCATTGATGATCTTATCACAGGCTTATGCAGCTATGATTAATGATAGTCAATCACCATCTGTAATCGCAGCATTGGGTAGAAATAAAATTCTCAAAGCATATATTTACTATTCATCAAAGTTATGTGACACAGCGGAAAAGTAGACTTCGTCGTATCAAATTTGCACTTGGGCAATATGTATGGGAGACCGGGATAAAGTCACCCCAAAAATTCTTAAACTAGAAACTAATTTTTTCTTTTGTATATAAGAATATGTAAATTAGCTTATCAGTTAATTAATACCTTGCTATTGATAAAATTAAAATATCAATAATTTAAATGAAATTTTAATACATGAAAATTTAACTTAAAGTGTAATGTTTATTCCATATATAGGGTAAAGTGAGCCGAAATTATCCGTAATATTTTATTAAGCTTTTAAATGTCAAATTATTTTAATCCCAATATTAAGTATAGATGAAATCTTTCCTTTTTATATTTTTGCTCAATAATTTTTGTTTGATTTCCTCCTTGACGCATAAGAATAATATTTTTAAACTGGTTTTATACGTCTAGAAAAAGTATTGCTTCAAAATATTCTATTTATCACTTCATAAATCGAAAACGAAATTTTGAAAAAAAAAACCTTGAATATATGAAAAGTTCAATTTTCAATTAATTTGATACTTAAATATGTTTTAGCATGACGTTCTATAACATAAACCTATTAAATTAATCACTTATTTACCAATATATAATAAATTTTTCAAAATATAAGTGAAAAAGTTCACTTTACCCCGGTCTTCCCTATCTAATTAGATCATGAAATTTTATTCCCTAATTTATTAATTTTTCAAATACTTGAAAAAATCTTATATAATAAATCTTTCACTGTTCAAAAAATGAAAAACAGTATTGTGCAAAACGCAATTGAAATGTCGTTCCTTCCGCGCTGACACAGAAAATAATAATCAGTGGTAGGCTAATAGATTTGACACTTACCTGAAACGACCCGTGATTGACGTACGTACGACGTCGTTATGACGCAGTTTATCGTCCGGCTTAGAGGACGGCCCGCAACCAGTCAATCGCCAATAGCTGGTCCTCCGGTGCTCGCTCCAAGCTTCCTTCTAGCAAGATACTCCTCTATTGCAGTCTCCAAAAAGATTCCCGCACCTCTTGCTTATCAAAAGTCTCTCTCTCTCTGTCTTTCTCTCTCTTTCTCTCTCTTTCTCTCTTTCTCTATATTTTCCCGCTTACTCCTCAAAACTCTAACTGTATCCCCAAAGCGTGTCTCCTCAAAAAACTCGCGCGAACCCTCGTTGCCTCAACTCGTCTCGGTCTGTTGGCCGATGGCAAGTCGAGTGCCGGCCGGATGACATCAGCCTCGCCGATACTTAATTACTTCGCGGAGAGCGAGAGATAATTACCAGCGATTAAAGTTAAGAAGCGAGCGGGGGCAAACGTTTAATTGCGTATCCCGCGCCGAGGCAGCCTTTTTCATCCGAGCCTTCTAAATAAAACGGCGGCGTCGGCGGCGTCGGCGGCGGCGGCAGAATGCGCGTCACGTGCAGCTAGTTCAGTACATCGAAACGCGTCCAATTCTCTGCTCTCCGTTCAGGAGATAAGGCGACGACAGACGCACACACACACACACACACACACACGCACATAGACTCTCACACACACGCACACGCACTGTGGTCTAATGCGCTTTTAATTGTCCTATTTGTCTGGCTACGACCTCGCGCACATATGTGTGTGTGTGTGCGTGTGTGTAGACGGAACGGAGTGTGTCCGGATCTTTGCGCTGAGCCCGCGGAGACGAGAAAGGCGAGCGCGCGGGAGATGATATCCCGTGCACGTGTACCTCGGCGCACTCGCTCTCTCGCACTATGTGCGCGCTCCCCGTCTCCCTCGCACTGCCAGCCGCTTGCTGGCTGCAGTCGAGTTGTGTGCAGGAGCGCGCGCACGCGCCCCGGCCTCCGCCTCGTGCACAGCCGTTTATAATATGGCCCGCGCGCGCGGCTTCTATCCGGCGTGTTTGCGCTCCTCTACACCGTCTTTAAAACTCCGATTCTATATAGCTTCTCGTAGTCTTTGCCCGCACTCTGTCTATTGTCTGTTCTTGTGTATTTCACGTATATAGAGAAAACACTGAACAACGATACCTGCTCCGCTTACTCGATCGAACGACTATGGCTTTTCTAGCCTAACTGCGCAATCAGCACTCGGCTCCGCACATACGTCCAACAGTTATATTATTTTTTTTTCCTTCTCTAAAACACTGTCTTCCCGGCTGATCGCGCACAATTAATCACCAAAACTCTCACACCGGAGTCCACCTACTTGTCTGTGATACAGTCACTATGTCTCTCCGCCTCGAATATGTTTGTCTCTCAATAAAGCAATTGTCCTGCGCCGCACTTCTCCAAATCCTCCCATGAAACCAAGCAAAGAAACCAACGGCACTGTCTCTGTACTCCTTCAGCTCGCGTGCTCCTCCAATCAGTCCTCCGCCAGCTCGTGAAACGAAAACAAACCAAAAAAACAGCAGCACGAGCCCGTACTAATTGGTCAGGTTGTAGGTGAGCGCCGGCTGCAGTGGTTGTGTATAAGGCGAGCGTGCAGTGCTAGCGAGCGATCGGCCGAGCGAAAGAGAGAGAGCGCGCGTGTACGTGGCTCGGGAGTACCTCGCGGTCCGCAGTCTGGCTGCGTAGTGGCAGCGCGGCGGCAGCGGCGACGGCGGCGGCGGCGGCGGCGCGGCACGGGAAGCTGCTGCTGCTGCTGCTGCTGCTGCTGGTGCTGCTCGCGCGCCTGCCTCGAGCCGGAGCTATAGTACGTGCACACACACTCGATCGGCGGAGCGGGCGCGCGCACCAGGAGGGGGAGCCTCGGCCGAGTTGGCGCTCAGATCCCTGGGGTGGGGGCCAGCGGGGGCGTGGCGGGGGCGGACTCAATGCGCGGCGGAGGTGGACCGCGCCGCGGAGCATAGGCAGCGCGCGCGCAACCGACGTATACCGCGTTTGTTATGATTGTTATGAGTGTCCGACGGCTGCCTACGAGAGCGACTTGCCCGTTGCACCGCGCGCGCACACGCGGGGACAGCGGCTCTCTGCGCCTGCAAAAGCCACGGCCACTGCAGCCAGAGAGAGAGGACGTTAGTGTGTGTAATATACCCACACCCACCGTCGATGGGCTTGTCTCTTTCTCTTAGTTCGACGAGGCTGCAGCGAGAGAGTGAGAGAGTGAGTAACAGTCATGCAAATCAGACTGGAGATGAGGAGAGAGAGAGAGAGAGAGAGAGAGAGCCTTGAGGGTGGTCGCAGGCGGCTATTCTTCCTTTCCTAAGACCGAGGAATGACTGACGGCGGGCGCAGGCTCTAGCTGATGAAGGATGGGGCCAAGAGACACGATTGGGTATCGACTTGTCTCTTCGTGGCTTGCGAGGTGAGTACGCGAGCAACCAAGCCGGTAATGGGCGAAAGAACGAAGAGCGCTGCACCGAGAGACAAGTTACGATGCACTTTCTTGTTGCTCTGATGAAGTCGCTTGCCGCGAGAGACGAGTATGATGTGACTCTTCTGCCGTCCACGTTTTGCGGAAGAAACCGCGGCCCCGCGATGGTTTATTGCTTGCGGCTCGGATTCCAGAGTCTTGGAGGAACGCTGGAGAACGGACACCTGTGATGTGAGAAAATTTATATTTTGAAGGGATTCTCGCGGCTTTTTCGGTCCGCGAGGGAAGCGACGGTTAAACGTTCCTTTCTGACTATCCACGCTGGAAATTTATTCCTCCGTGGATACTTTTCTTTTCAAGTGGTACCAAGCTCGAGGAGTTGACGTTCTTTGTCCCATCGCTCAAGGTTGTTGGATAATTGATGAAGTAAGCATGGACTGGTTTGGAGAACGATAGGAACTTGGGGTACCAGCAGTCGAACGCAGAGAATATTTTCAGAAAATACATTACATAAGATAGTGGATCAAAGGAGAAACACTACTTGGTTTTACATTGAAAAGGAAGAAGCATGAACTTATACTATTGTTTCAAGCGCAAATAATCATTTAATTAAAAAATGAAATAAATGTCCATAGTTTATGGGGAAGCTAAGAAAGGTTGCGAAAGTTTGAATCAATCCTGCATCTTACGATACTCGACCTTCTCTACTTTCATAGAATTTATATGAAACGACTTTGTATACTATATAAGCGACTCTTTAAGGGCATCATATACGATTTCTTATATGTAGACAACAATTTTTCCAATTTTCCATTTGTAAAATTTATATCTTTCGACTGACTAATCAATTGCGTCTTTTCAATTACACATTTTTGAGTCAAATACATCAAACTCTTTCTTCACCTGAATGATTATTAACGTAATTAATGTGGTAAGTCTGCGGCTATTTCAAAGGAAGAAGAAACGTACCGAGTAATATTTCTATGCATTATATTTTTTAAATATAAATTTTAAGAGTAAATGAATTGTAAAAATCTTAGACTAAAATACTATTTTATCGTTAGCACGTAAAGTGTTATTAACAATTTTGTTCTAGTAAAGGGTGATGTTTGGATACTATTAGGACGTTCCCATATTTTTTTTTTTCAAAAATAGTTCAATAGTAAGTAAAAACAAATATTTCCTTCATAGACAACTAGAACAAAATTCTAATCCATATGACTGTATAGTTTATAGTTTAGAAACAGTTTAAGAAACTATTGAAAATACTCTTCATTTAAGACTTAACAGCATGTAGGCGATACCGCATCTATGGACCATTCCAGAGTCCAGGTAATTCAGAACCTCCATCTTGACCGCTTCTATAAGTCTGCTACTATACTATAATCAGTATTAATTTCATGAAAATAATAAATTCATTTTTAGAAACTCCCTCCTACATTTTAAATTAATTTTTTTAATTTTTCTAATGATAAAATACTTCGATTTTTCTTCAGTTAAACTTCATCGACAATTATACATGAAAAATATTTAATACATACACTAAAAATCAAAATTCGCTTTTTGTATAAAATATATGCAATTTTGATATTTTATGCACGAAAGATCTATATGATATAGCTATTAAGGCACTAACTCTTGTCCCGGAGAGGGATAGCGAAGAAGCAAGTAACTGCCATGCAAATCGAACTTGGGACGAAGGACTTTGAAGGTAGCATAGATTTTATAGTTGGTACGGAGGAAGAGAGATAGAGAAAGGAAAGTGCAGAGGTGGGATTGGGTTTTCTTTGGCGGTGGTGTAATGGGCGGTAGAATGAAGACTTTGTGAAAGTTAGTGGTAGGTGATGAACTTCTTGAGATATACGATTTAGAGGGAAGTTTTATTACTGATTTTTCAAGAGATTATTTTGCGGATTCAAGAGTATTTCTCGAGATGAAATAATGCACCGATGCGTGAAAACATTATGTTCCGAACATTATGAAAGTTGCTTTACAACTATTAAGTATTTTTGCTCTTAATTTAAGACCGACTAAAAAATGTTAGAAAAAAGTTAACCAATTTAAGGAGCAAAAAAGTAACTGTTATTCTATCTTTAAGAGTTTTTTGTTTGATATGTACAATCTTATGTAAGAATATAAGACAAAATTAAATTATTTATTATCCAACTTCTACAATAATAAGGAAAAGCTCCTTTAATAATAAAAGAATTATATTTACTCGACTTAGGTATAAGTTATCTTAAAATTTTAAGGAATATTTTTACTGTAACATCAGGTTTGTAAAATGTATGATGAAATAAATATTTGCGTGTAAAAGTTCAGAATTCAACATATACCTTTGCATCAGATGACAAAATATTAATTCAGAAGCATGTTTTTCTTTTCTTTAAATTTATGTTATCAACACTGAATTATTTTACTTTGTAAAGTAATTACTTTACAAAAGCCTTTAATTTAATTATTAAAAAATTATTTAAGTGAAAATCATATTTCAAAAAATAATTTCTATCTTAACACCATGTCGTTGCATCCCCTCTCTTCAACTGTTCTACTTCCAAACCTTTATAAAAAAAATAAGTCACATAATTCTCATCTTGCACAATTTAATTATACCAAATCGGAGGGCTTAACTCCGAATGTTATTCACAATTGTAAATAAAAAAGGTTATACTCAGCAATAAACATATCCATAAGGTTAGCTTGCCGTACATGAACACCTCTTACTAGTTCCAATATTTTCAAAACGATAAGTCAAATCCACTTCAACTTGCACAGGGCGATTTATTATATCGACCACTAGAGTCTAAAGTTAAAATTTCCATTTTTATCATTAATAGAAAGAGTTATCATCGAATTAACAATTACGTATGAATCTGTACATATTTCCATACAGATTTCTGTACAAATATCTGTACAGATTTCTATGTAAGCAAATTTTTTCATCGCGGGTGTATAGTTAGAAATCTGCACGGATTTCGGTACTGTAATTTTATACTTATTTCTGTATTGATTTATGTACAGAATACAGATATCCCCATAAGTAAAATTAGAAAATTTCCACAGAAAAAATTAAGTTTATAAACATTTTTCTTTTACTACTATAAAATTATCATTTATTTCATTTATATTTTTTACACGTAGGTTAATGGAAGTATGAAAATGAAACGAAAAGTATATCGATAAGTATGAATGAAAATCAACGTTTACCTACTTAACTGTTTTATTGAATATCTAAAAGCAGAAGCATGTACAATATATGATTGATCATAAATTGATTCCCTATGAACATACTAATTTTTATAATGAGTTTATTAATTAATTAAATAATTTCGTTAGTTTTCAGCGATATTCACATATATTTAAATATAATGTACAAAACAAATTCAGAACTTATATTATTTCAAATTTTATTATGTTTTGACGGATTTTTAATTTTAAATGGATGCTTCATCACTACACTGGAAATCGATATTCCTGCAAAAAGACTATAGATGTTTTTTAATAAATAGATTATGATGAAAAAATGTCAGAAATGATAGCTGAAAATACCTATTCATATTTTTTTGTATTAATTTTTCCCATTTTAGATTCTCTACAAGATTTTTAACGAAAACATAAAACAACTACGTAAGCGTGTGTAATCTGTATCATACAATATTTTAAAATACATTTGGGGAGATTTATAATGAAGACATGTGATATTTTTTCTATGGATAATATCACATGTCAGTACTGTTACGGACAGTTTTAGTATATTTGTAGCTAGTAAAAGAACATCCTTAGTTTGAATCTATTTATTTGTTTATCTACATATAAATGTATTATAAAATAATAAAAAGAAGTTGCGAAGTAGATGTTTAATGTCATTTAGTTACAATTTGACAGCCGTAACGAACGAACGTATGTCGCACATGAACTATTGTAATAAATAAGATCTCTTAGTACACGATAATTTTGTATGTTTACTTCTTTCATGCCTTTCATGTAAATCATGTTGCGATCGGAAGCATTTTTGGTACCGGAATCCGGGAAAATATTGAACCTTCCTTTACAGGGGAAAGGAAAACGCCAATTTTGTGTTGTTATTCTGTTCCTGAAAGCTAACCCTGTCACCGCGAGGAAAGTGACTGAAGAAAACAACATGAGTGAAACTGAGCAGACGAATTGCGGTTCTCTAACCTCGACGAGCTTAGATTATTTTATTTATGACTCTATTGGTTAAACAAACACATATCACAAATCTTATCGGAATTTTTTGCATCTTACGTTTTTGAATATGTTGAATAGGAAGATAAATGTTTCATTTTATAAGTTTATCAAAAATCTGATTTTAAGTGTCAAAATCATGGCGTATACATTTAAAGCAAATACTAGGAAAATGTTAATTCAAAAAGTAATCAAGAGTTAGGTTATATATATTACAATACATTGAAGAAATTTTATGAATTTATGCAATTTTTGAACTCATTTTATTATTTAATCAAAAAATTTTAATTTATATAACTCTTCACACCATAATGACATCAATTACAAACAATTTAAGACCAATTACATCAAAATTGATCAATCGGTTGGACCTGTAGGTTACGCCAAAGCCAAATTTTTGAAACTGACACAACATAAGATAAAATGGGCATAGAGGCTTCTACTAGAGCTCATTTTGTCAGGAATCCAATATACTTTTAGAATATTATGTGAAAATTTTACTAATTATTATAATTTTTTTGTTTTAGGTGAATGAACATCAAAAAATTTATAGGTGTATACCCCCCTTA